>JAQIWG010009850.1:0-10361 GCA_034695025.1 Chamaedrilus cognettii
AGGAGCAAGAATTGGTTATGGATTTAAATAAGAAGATCTTCTCATTTATTATCGATATACGTGTAAGTATCTTTCGCCGTGATATGCTAATTCTACACGGTGTTCCCAAATATTTCGGTGTTACTTAAGCAATACTACTATTCGAGCGCTTCTTTTGTAGCGTAAGGAGGGGGTGCATTTGCATGCTGGATGCATTAAATTCTGCGATTTGTAGCACGCACACTCGCTTAGTTAGGGATACCCCTGAGTGTGAGTGGCCTGTGGGCTGGACATGACTAGATGCAGCTGTTGCTGAGTGACGTGACCTGTGTGCTGCTCAGGATACTACGGCAGGGCGCCAGGGTGCAGAGGGCGAGACTGGGGAACATACGGCAGCCTGGACCGCAGATCCAGAGCTCATTCTCAAGACGAAGGTTGGCTTTTGATTCAGATTTAAAATTGGTAGAAGGTAGTTGAAATTTGAGGGTTGGGTTATATAGGATCTAGTTGTTTTATGAGGGATTGGGTTATGACGGGTTGAGTTGTGTGCAGGGTCACACAAGCTGTGAGGACCCACGTGTCAACCAGGAGGCGATAGACAGCATCAGTGCTTCTTACTTTGAAGACGAGCAGTTCGACATCATACAGTATGAACTAGAGGTGAGACTTGTGCAGTATGGGCTAGAGGTGAGACTTGTGCAGTATGGACTAGAGATAATATGTATTTCAAAACCATATGGGCAAGTTATAGAAGCTTGCGTGTGTGCAGAAGCTGCCAGAGCGCTTGGAGCTGTCAATGCTGGAGGAGCGCCGCCAAGTCTTCAACGTCCAGCTGCAGTCCGTATGTACACGTGGCTGTGATAACATTAATAGCGATGCGAGTAACATTTATTGCAAGCACAGTTCGTAATTGTCGATTCTTAGGTGATTGCGAACTACCTGGCAGAAAACAGTAACACAGTCAGTTCTGTGTGAGCCTGACATTAATGGCGTCAGCTCTAAACAGTTTCGTCTACAGCTTAGTTTTGAAAGTTTGAAAGAAGTGCATGATAGCACTCCATCGTAGGAGAGTTGGAGCAGCTGCTCCGGAGGAACATGGTGCGATGCATGTGTTGCATGACGTGTGTGATGTGGTGCAGGGTGTGGTGCAGGATGTGGTGTGTGGTGTGGTGCGTGATGGTGTGTGGTGTGGTGCAGGTTGTGGTGTGTGGTGTGGTGCAGGATGTGGTGTGTGATGTGGTGTGCGGTGTGGTGTGGTGCGTGATGTGGTGTGTGATGTGGTGTGCGTGGCGTGGTACGCAGTGTGATGTGGTGCAGGTATCACGCAAGGTGTCAGAGCTGGTGCTGGACAACCACCCTGCATATGCCGCAGAGCTGCAGCGAGTCATGCAGCTGCAGGGCGCGCTTGACTCCGCGGCTTGTGTCTGCTCTCAGGGGCGCAGGTCTGCCTCGGGGGGGGGTTGAGGGGGAGGCATGTCTCAGTGGGTAGTCCTGGGGATGATTATTCCTTATGAGGAAGGGATCAGGCCTCATTGGGAGCATCAGGCCTAGTGGGAAGGGGATCAGGCCTCATGAATGTTTAGGTCCACATAAGAAGGTCAGACCCCTTAGGACCCCTGAGCCACCAACTTAGCTTCGATATTGTAATCTTCGGAGACTACAACATATCAATTGCTATTCGTTTTGTAGCTCAGGATGGCTGGTATTATGTATATAAAAGTCTGGCTGGATGACCTATATATAGAGGCCTGGCCGGTTGTGGTACATATAGAAGCCTGGCAGGGGCGCGGCAAGGCTTTACGGCCGCCAGTCTGGCTCTAGTCGCCAACTATCGCAAGCGTCAGCAGCTCAGCGCTCTGCTCAAGTCCCTGCGTACCATCAAGACTCTGGTCACTGCAGCTGAAATCATTTCTATACTTTATTGTAGCGTTTCAGTTGGCTTTAATTAGACTATGCATTGTTTCCAACAGCAAATTTGTGAATGAAGTGTGATGACGAAAAAATTATAATTGTATTTCGCTTTTATTTCAAAAGGATTCTTGGTAGAATTTCACAATTCTATTTTAAAATGCAATAGAATTACTGTAAAACCTGAAATTTTTGCCGCATGTTATTTTGCGGTTTGACCTCTCAGAAATTTTGCTGCACTTAATTTTAGCGTTTTTGAGGACTGCCCAATATATAAAGCTTCTGTAGTTTTATTTTGCTGCATGTAATTTTCGCGGGCTTTGCCGATTCGCAAAATTTGCAAAAAATTACATGCCCGTGAAAATTTCATGTTTTACAGTATTTGATTAGAAGTAAGCATCAATTTTTTGATGAAGTTTGCCAATATGATTTCTTTAAGCGATTGTTCTAGCGCTTAAGCCAAGAATGTTTGAAAGTTTGGCTGTGCGTGTTAACCTGTGCTTATGTCGTGTTGTGTCTCTCTCTCACTCTTTCTCTGTGTGTTTATGTGACCCTGAGAGTGTTTTTGTTGCAGCAAAGGACGGACGTGCGCTTGAGGGAGCTGCTTGAAGTAAGTGTGAGTGAGTGTGTGAGTAAGTGAGTGAGTGAGTCAGTCAGACAACTAAACTCAACTAAACATGATCCTCAACTAAATATGATCCTCAACTAAATATGATCCTCAACTAATTATGATCCTCAACTAATTATGATCCTCAACTAATTATGATCCTCAACTAAACATGATCTTCAGCTAAATATCATCTTCAACTAAATATCATCCTCAACTAAATATGATCCTTAATGAATAAACATGATCCTCAACTAAGCATGATCTTCAACTAAACATGATCCTCAACTAAATTCCCCTACATCTAAGAGGTGCACTCAGTTGTCGCTGCTTCAGCGCTGAGTGGATGGGGTATGGGCAGGCCTAGGTCTGTGTGTGCGTAGTGGCAGGCTAGGTCTGTGTGTGCATAGGGGCAGGGCCCAGATGCGTTGTGGGCATGCATGTGAGTATGTAGGCGTGCATGTGAGTATGTAGGCATGCAACACGCTCACAGCTGTGTGCGTGTGTAGGGGCAGGGCCCAGGTGTGTTGGTATGCAATACGCTCACAGCTACATACGTGTGTGTGTGTGTGCAGGAGGAGGACTACCCACGTGCCATTCAGCTCTGTCTCGAGTGTCAGAAGGCTGCCAGCACTTATCGGCACTACCGTTGCATCAGGTCTGCCCCCTCTCTCCTTCCTGACCCCTCCCTCCTTCCTGACCCTCCCCTCCTCATACACCTGTCCCGCTCCCCCCCCCCTTATACTGACCCACCTCCCATAGACTATCCTTGCATCATGTCTGTTCCTTCACTACAGACCTCTCCCATGCACTACTACTGCACCTGGTCTGTCTCCTCCCCTATGCAAACCCCCCCCCTGCCCCGATATACTACCACTGCTATGTGCAGTTATACAGTGAGGCCAGCCCATGTTCCGTGTGGTAGCAGTGAGCTCACTCATGTTCTGTGTGGTTGCAGTGAGCTGAGCTCCAAGCTGGCCGACACGCTGGAGCTGATAGAGGAGTCGATGGACGTCGCCCTGTCAAGGACGTGCTCTCAGTTTGATGAGCGCCAGTACGCACGCATACAGACCGCATATAGACTGCTCGACAAGACTCAGGTCTGCCTTCCTATTATTTTGTTTTTGTTTTTCCTTTACATTTATCACTTTAGAAAAAATGCAAGCACATGCATAAGTCGCATATGAAGTAGCAAGGTTCCTACTCTCTCTCTCACCGGGACACTCCCCTCCTGCTTGCCATGCCACCTTCATCCCCTCCATCCCAGCCTCCCCTTCACCAGGGGACTCAAAGCTCAAAGACACAGTCTGTGTGTAGCCTCTGCAAGCTGGCTGGGGAAAAAAATTGGCTTGCAGCCGAGAGCTCCCCGGGTGAGTCATAAAAGTCGACTAAAGAAGGGGGAACGTTTCTGTGCAGGCTCTCTTTCACAGAACCGGACTGCAGTGTATATCTTTGGACTAAATTGCAAAAAACATGCACAAACAGTCTGTGTGTGTATAGACTGAAGTGGTTTAGTTCTGTGTGTGTCTAGACTGCAGTGTATCTGTTCTGTGTGTGTCTAGACCGCAGTAGATCAACTCCAGATGCACTACACCAGCTCAGTGCTCAATACAGCTTTCACCAAGGTGCTCGGATATGTCGAGCTCTGTGCAGGGTCCACCGACGGAGCAGGGTCCTTCCAGAAACGACAGTACGCTGATCTCTGCAAGGTAACTAGGTCAATGGGTCATACAGATTTCACTGAGTGACACCTCTTTAACTAGGTCATTTTCTCTCACTTAGTCATCACATCCAATGTGATCATTTCTTCTGACTAGGTTATTTCTTTATAACTGGGTCATCCACTCTAACTGGTCATGCCTCTGTGTGCAGATCGTCAATGAAAAAATGCTCTATTTATACAGCACATGAGTGCGGAGATGTTTTATATACATGTATACGGATACATGAGTGAGAAGATATTTTACGTATCCAGTACATAATTGGAGAGATGTTTATGTAACCAGTACATTGAGTGCAGAGATATATATGCAATACATAAGATGTTTTATGTATACAGTACATGAGTGCGGAGATGCTTCATGTATCCAGTAGATTAGATGTTTTATGTATCCAATACATGAGTGCGGAGATGCTTTATGCATCCAATAGATGAGATGTTTTATGTATCCAGTACATGAGTGCGGAGATGTTCGTGCCGTGCCTCATCGACCTGTGCAAGGCGCTCTGGGCGCTGATGAACAACTACCACCGCACACTCGTCTGGCACGAACGCACCCTGAGGGAGACCAGCGCTCACACCGGTAGGCTGTCCTTATGGCTGGTTGCTCGATCTTTATTGGAGTGCGAATTAAGTGCGGTTTAGCTTTGTAGTCCGAATTAATGAAACTTTGGGTTGCTCGACCTCGACTTAATGTCCGAATTAGTATTCTGCAAATGAATTTTTTAAGTCGACAATGGGTCTGCTGCCCAGAGTTCCCCGGGCGAGTCGTAAAAGAGGGCTAAAGGAGGTTTAGCGATTCTTTGGACTCTAACAGTCCTTTTTACTACTCACGACCCTTTAACCTCACTTTTTAGATAAGCACTCAGCTGTATCATGTATGCATGCGTGGGTGTGTGCGTGGATGTGTGTGCAGACAGTGGGAAGGTAGGCAGCCAGCAGTACATAGAGCGCAAGTTGGAGCATGTTTGTGTGCATGTTTGTGTGCATGTATGTGTGCATGTATGTGTGCCTGTATGTGTGTGTGGATGTGTGTGTGTGTAGACAGTGGGGAGGCAGGCAGCCAGCAGTACATAGAGCGCAAGTTGGAGCACGGCCGACAGCGCATATGGACGGACGTGCAGCACAAGGTGAAGGTCTTTCTCTGCTCCACCGACCTGAGCGCCTTCAAGTACGACGACTTCATACAGGTGCTCGACGTCGTCAACAGGTGGGAGAGACTTTTTATCAGTTTTGTTTTTTGTTTTTGTAGTTCAGGGACTGTGTGTAGTTCAAAGACTATATACAGCCAGATTCTGTGAAAGAGAGCCCGCACAGAACCGCTCCCCCCTTTTTAGTCGCCTTTTACGACTCGCCCGGGGAGCTCTGGGCTGCAAGCCAATTCTTTGTTTGCCGGCCTGCATGGGGCACACATAGACGCAGGCTAGACCTCTTCCCCATGCACCCTCCACTGGGCTACACAATCATACCATAGACCACACACCCTTGTAAAGGCATATATGTCACACATCTCATTTTAATACAAAAAGATAACTTGTCAAATACTGTAGTCAAATTTATATAGCTCAACTTTATATTTAATTTATTATCAGTTTACCCCCGTGCATTTGTAGTTCTAACAGTATTGATGCAAGCAGAAGCATCAGACTCACCCTCGAGCACTGCAGTGTAAATGGTGCCCGGGAGCTTCGGATGCGGGTCGACAGTCTTGGACGCTATGACCACATTTGCTCCGTCCCTCGCACACCTCAGCGCGATCGCCTTGCCAATGCCACGACTCCCACCGCCAACAAATACCGTCTTTCCGGCCAACATTCTATGAAACAAGAAAAATTTGTTAAAGCAAGTTAATACAAGGCTATAGTAGATCAGGTACGGTACTAATTTACACGTAATAATATTGGTATTAGGGTTGTCACCGTTATGGTTACACAGTTTCAGCCTTTCAGGGTTAGGTGCTTTGGTTGTAAGGTTACGCAAGGTTAAAGGTTATCATCAGCATTTCGGTAAGTAGCTGCCAGCTTGATTTTTGATGCATTGCATATGCCATAGACCATATACAAGTACACTTTACATGCCAATACATGCAGAGACCTGGGTTACAAATAAGTTTTACTGACAGCACTCTGGCTGCTGCTACACGTACACTGGGTCATTTCAAGACCACGGTGTCACGATTTAGTTAAGGGTTGAGTTAACCTTTTACAAGATTCACATTCATATTCACATTATTGTAATGTCAAAACAGATAGACAACAGCAAAAATGTGAATATGAATGTGAATCTAAACTTGTCAAACGCTAACTCAGCTCTAACTCAATCGTAACACCGTGGACTTGAAATGATCCATTCTATAGGCACAGGCCATATAGCCTAAGCCCTATATACACAGTGACTCAAAAGTAAAGAATCCAATGAATTTCTTCAATAACTACGGAATGCAAAAAGCGTCGTCAATGAAATTGTTACCACATTAACTTCAATCATTGCCTCATGTTTCTGCCTAATTTCGTTAAATTTCATCGAGCGGTTAAAAAGATATGATTAGTCAAAGTTGACCTACAAAAACAACATCAACCATATTGACGGCAAATCGCTCAATTGCTAATCGCATCAACAATTTTGTGGTAACGATCTCTTTTATATTCCAATTGAATGATTTTTAGCAATCTAGGAATGTACACTTCATGTTTCAACAAGATTTGGTTCCAACATGCATGTGAAACATTGGAAGAGCGTAGTATAAAAGAAGAGTATAAAAGAAGCATGACACAAAAGCGCTGGGGGTCAATGAGGCCCGCTGTCAATTATCACAATTTAGCAACACGGTGCTTGTTATGAAAACGCGCTTCTACAAATCAGCGTCGAGCACCTGAAGCATTGAATTACCAAAAAATGAGACAAATTTAAACATTCTGAAATTATCATAAAGATAAGCAGCAGCATGAACAACTACTGATGGCTTGCACAAACAGTGCAAACGGCAATTAAGCAGTTTCCCAGCTTGATTGACGCGTTTTTTAGTGGTCAACTTTGAGTACTCATATCTTTTTAACTGCTTAATGACATTCAACAAAAATTGGCAGAAATGTGAAGCAATGATACTAGTTAATGTGGTAAAAATTTTATATTGACAATGTTGTTGATTTCCGTAGTTATTGAAGTAATTTTGGTGATTCTTCACGGTTTGCTCCAATGGTAACTTTCCTATCTCCGACAACTGTGTTCGAGATAGGACTTTTGAGCTACGGTGTATTTATATAACATATACGTATATAGGCCTAAGCAGCTTAGTATGCAAGTAGGCTAGATAATATCTAGCCTAAAAAAACTTCAGTAATTATAAGGTTGCAAAATTTCCGTTCTTGTATTATAATTATTAAAATAGCCCATCAATATAATCATGCTGCATGTATGCTAGACTGAACACCAACTTGTCGAACTCCACTACGAGCACAGTGAAGAAGAAGTCTACGAGATTATTCTGTTATTAATATTATCTTTTATCTCGTATAATTTAATTACACTAATGTGTTTTGAATGTGTTTTGTTACAATTTTCTCGACCTTTGACCCAGTGCTCTCACTGCTGACCAGACATCGATTATTTTCTCGGTTGTTGGATGAAAACCAAACTCAATGATGAAAATAAATATCTATTGATTTTATACGTCATTAATGAAAACTGCTCGGCCTTAATTTCTCAACGGCCAGAATTAAGTTTCGGAACCCATTTTAAACAGTGCTCGTTCAATAATTCTGACCTTTCTTACAAGTGCTTGTCAAGGGACGTGTAAAGTAGGTAAGCGCTTGATTCAGCACAATCTTGCTGGTCGACAAAAAGGCGAAAATACACTATGCGTGAGGTACGTAGATTTGTATGAAACTCAACCGCACAGGCTCTATAATTATTTCGCCTTTTCGTTGTCCAGCAAGATTGTTTTGAGCCATGCGCTTGCCTACTTTACACGCCCCAGTTTAGGTCGTGCTTAACAGCGCTTATGCAATTTTCAGGCCATTCTTAATAGAGCTCCGCCATATTTTCGACGCAAATTGCTTTTACGACTACACATGACAAAGTGCGCCTATAAAATAACCCCCTTGTAGATTGGCGATAGCTTAGTCAAAATTATATATTTTTTGTTTCATCTCTGAGAGATTGTAGAAAAAATTAGACACAAGTTGTGAAAATTTCATTTGCGTTATAATTATTTGCATCCAAACGTTATGAAACGCTTTTCTCCAAAGTCAAAAAATATGTTTTATCAGCGCGCATTACGTGTATGTCTGCAAAGAGCATTATGATGGCTCTCAGGCGCATTGGCCTGGCGCCTTGCATCAGTTAAGAATAAATTTGCAATTCTAAAGGAGTCGTCTAATTTAGTCAAAATAGGCTTTGCTTCACCTTGCCTATCTATACTCTTTGATTAGGCTACTTAACGGTGAAGGTAGAAATTATGATTAAGACAAAATTTATAACATCAAGCATAGCCCCCCATTGGTTTCTGGCACCGTCTGCCTCCCCTCCCAAAAATAGAAATAAAACTGCTCTGCCGCCACTGGCCGCAAGTCAGTCAAGATCGCGTCTCGGTTGGCTTTTCATTCCGCCTTTGTTTTCAGCATTGCAGGTCTAGCTGTGCTTCCAGCATATTTCAGGCATCAGTGACATCACCCCACCACAAAAAGCAGTCAAGAAATTCAGATCTAACCAGTTTCGCACAAAATTTCGCACCAAATTTCGAAGATCGATAAGCATTAAAACGCTCTTTGTAAGCATAGTTGTGTTCGTAAAAAGATTTTTTGACTTTTTGGAAAAAGTTTCAAAACTTTTGAATGCAAAATTTTATACTTCCAAGTAAAATTTTCACAATTTGTGTCAAATTACTCAGCTACAATCCCTGGAAAGGTCAAGCAAAAATATCGACGTTTGACTGAGCTATCGCGAATCAGCTAGGCGTTAATTTTCGGCGCACGCTGTAGACACCTCTATAAATACAGAAAAATTGCTTAATTTCTTCCGTAATATGTGAATTGCTCGATAAATGCTCGATATATCTACTGCTCGATGTGCTGCTCGATCTGGGTCTTTTTGATTGGTTCACACACCGAGCAATTGGCCGGTATGTCAGAGCACTGCTTTAGCAACTTGCGGCTAACCGACAACAAAGTCAAGCGTGAACATGATCAAGAAAATTTAATGAATGAGGTTATTCCACATGGTTATTTGAGCGGCTGCAAAGCAAACGCTAGAAATAGCGTTAAGATTCAGTATGTAATAGTAAATCGTTTGACGACGCCAACGAAATGCCAAACAGCAGACCTAGCCAAACCTGAACGCCGTCCGAAATCTAACTTGCTAACGCTAACTTATTTACTGATCCCAAAAAATTCAAGAACCTGAGCCAAAGATTAGCCTACTAGATAGTATGCCATCGACTATGACGCTAGTAGCTACTCTTTGCCCTCTTGACTTTTCACTTGGCGCAGAGACAACAACTACACGTGACATCATTGCAATCACGAACGTTGGTAAACCCACGTTTTGTATTTTGGGAAACATAAACACCGTGTCCCAAAGAAAATAGGAACACTCAAAGTGTTGTCAGCACTCGATCAAAGCTATCAGATTCGTCTTAAATTTTATACACAACTCCATCCAATGACGTATAAATGACTCATTAACGAATTGGCAAATTTTGTGTGCAAATTTGAAATAAAAGATTATGCAGTATCGACAAAACACATGTAGTTTCAGCATTAGTTGCTACATATTGTGTTCCTAAACTAATGTCAAGTGATCTTCAAGAAGTCTAGAAATTCTGTCACAACTTCGGGGAGCGAAGTGAAGCAGACTAAACGGAAACGGACGGTTTTTAAAATTCTCTCTATTTACTATTAAATTTATCTTGAAAATCCTCCTAATTTCTCTTAAATCTAATGTTTCTAACCTGCCTAAACTTTTTATTAGGGGTTTTACTAGACTGGGAAACCTTTTGGGGTGGTTTTGTAGACTTTAAAACCACTTTCAACAACTTGGATTTTTGGCCCTTTGTTTACTTTCTAAAGGATGTTAACCATAATGCTACTGTGTGTACTGGCGGCGCAAGGGGGCGAATTCGGCGACAGATCGCCGATCAGTCGACCGTAT
>JAQIWG010009851.1:0-10360 GCA_034695025.1 Chamaedrilus cognettii
AGCGCTGCGACTGAAAGACATAAAAATGCTAATTGCAGGCATAATTCTGTCGGTTAAAACGATTTCTAAACTTTTTTTGGTAACAGTTTTATAACTTTTGAATCACCGAAAAGATGAAGCAAAAATACCAATTTCTGGTTGAATTATCGCGAATCTGCTAGGGGGTTATTTTTTTTCGCACCCTGTACATGTGGCTGCAAAAGAGTCAAATTTGAAGCTCAATTAAATTTCGGCCTCAAACCTATACGGCTATACTGTAACTATGATCTGCTCACAGTTTAAAGTTTTAACGTTAGTTTCACAAATCGACATCTGAAAATTGTCTCTCATTACATATTCAGATTTGAAGGTTGCAGAAAAAAATGGAAAAATGAACATCGAGTTTAAGCGAAACCGAAAACATTCGCGCAACTGCCCTCTTGATTAAACGTTCAGACCTGGAGGCGGTCCCTGGTCGAGTCCAGCCCGGGACTGGGTTCTGCGGAGTGGAGGGGCTGCCAGGGAGAGCGGTCCGCGTCCGTCCCGCTATCCGTGTCAAGGTCGCTGTGCAGCGTGAAGCTCGACTCAGATTTATCCATCGCCGGGACCTGATCAGGCAGGCTAGTGTGAAATAGCAAATAATGGCGCGGGAACTGATCGAATTACACTGGCGCCGCAGTGAAAGAGTTAAGTTTGGCCTAGGCCTACGAGAGGCTTGGATGGGAGGGGGGATATTTTGGCGTGCGAACAGTAGGCTTAGTCAGTGTTACAGCCGGCATGCAGAGTTGCAGACACAGTGGGTCTAAACGTAGACCAACTATAGGTTACTTAACACAAGGTGTGAAGCACGTGTAATGGAGAGCGTGCTAGCTTGTAGTAGGCTACCGCTCAGCTATTACCGAGCCTACCGAGCCTGCAGTGTGGTTGACTACGATTCTAGGCCTATAAGTAAACAATACGACGTACGCTTGACCGATACATGGCTAACAAGAACAACTGCTCAATGCTCAATGCTCATATCAACAGCGCGATGTTCGCAGAATCCATATAGCAGAATCTGCAGCCTATGTTTATTCTAGGTCATGCTGTAGCTTGGTCTAAGCTAACATAGGCTACAGCTAGACTATATTTAGTATAGTTAAGGGTCACAGGCCTAGAACTTATAACTTGCATTACCACCTATATAGGAAAAGCCAAGATGAACATCGGACTGCAAAATTGTAGGTAGGCCTACCAACTGATTACAGAATAGCCTGTAATTAATGCACATGTACGACCCTACATTATCCTGCGCCAAAAATTAATAACAGACTGCTAGATCTATAATACGTGTAGGGTCCATGCCTACACTCAATGGCGAATACAGACTTTTATCCCGGGGGGACATTATAGTATCTTTCTCACAATATTTTTAATGAGAAACCTTAATTTCATGATCGTTAAGCCCAAAAATTAATCCAAAATTATTTCTGGGGGGGGGGGGCGATCGGGCCCCTTCGCCCCCCCCCCACCATATGTTAATCCGCCCTTGCCTATGCCTACGCTCTCATGTAGGTCCAGGCCTATGTGCTCGGTAACACGCGGTTTGTCTGCATGCTTGAGCAACGACACCGTGTTTAAGTACGCTGGTTGAGGCTGTATGTAGGTATGAATAGGTAGCCCATCCAGCCTGTGCATTTCATAACACAATGTCTTGACATTTGTGTCATCTCGTGTAGGCCTATAACAACGCTGTTCTATTCCGAGGACGTCAAGCGTGAACTATCTTTTAACGGTGCAGCGAGTGCGGCTGCCCATTACCCGAGTCAAGTTTGTGATGCACGCCTATAGGCCTACTGGTATACACGTGCCTATAGAAATTGCATTCCGCGCCAACGAATAAGTCGTACTGTATGATAGACTACGATAGCAAGATCTATAATGCATTCCACTGCTGAACTACAATAGCGTGCTTAGCCCAAGTAGGGCCTACTTTAAGCTTTAAAATTGCCGAAGACTTATACTAGCCTAGTGTAGAGCACGGCATTGCATGGATCTGGAGCTTACAACAGAGTAGCCTAACGTCGCACTTTGAGATCTAAAGCCTAACGAGGCATAGTACGCCTCTCGCGCACTCGTATTAAAGGCTCGAAAGAGTCCAACTTGCTTGAACTTTGAAGATGAAGTTTGCTATTCATCTATTCACACAGCGCCGTTAGAAGTGAACTGGCGTCAAAGTTGACAAAACTGAGTGAACGACGACGTGGCAGCATCTAGCCCATTTTCATCAAAGTTTGTACGCTATTTTGTCTAAGACAACGTTCAAAGTCTATGCCGCCATCTGGGGAACTACACGATGTGTTTTGAAATCTCAGCGTTCATCTTAAATCTGTGATTGTCTGCCAACATTGTAGGTTTAGTCTATGCCTAATAATTTGTGTTAATATGTAAAGAAAGCCTAGTAGAAAGCCTAGTAGAAAGCCTAGTAGAAAGCCTAGTAGAAAGCCTAGTAGAAAGATGCAGTAGCCTAGTAGCTCCATGAAACACGTTACTTAGGGGCCTGCAGTGACTCCGTAGACGGGCCTACTCCCATAAAATTTCACACTACATCTCAAACTTTAGAAAAATTTGGCTGCATGCCTACGCCACTAGAAAGTGGATTGAGCGAAGAGTTCTTTGTGTTTACAATACAATTGTATTCTATCAATACGTTCATCGTACAAATTTCTTGCAATGGTGGTTAATAGTGATATGCATACCATGAAGAGTGACAATAATGCCTAATTACGAACATATAGGTCTACGTGCAGCAAAGATGGTGCGCGCATCATGCAAAACTAAAAAATGCGATGTGTCATGTAATTCAGTGACCAGAAAAACCTAGAAATTGATTCACGATTTCAATGTAATTACATCAAATAAATTTCGCTATTTTTTTCGATTGACGCTAATTTCTGAATCAATAGTTTAAAAAAATTGGAAATGAATAAACTGCACATTATAGAGTCAAACAGTAGCTTACAGAAATATCAAATTGATAACGCAATACAAAAAGTAGCCTACATGTACATCACAATATAATACAACCATGAATTTTACCGCTGCGGGTCAGTCACAGTTTTTAGAAATATCCTTCCAGTCTACAATTAACCATAAGCACATTCTACAACACTGTTAACATCGTAAAAATAAAAAACAACGACTCGCTTAAACAGAATATCATTATCGGTATCAGAGCGAGTTCAATTTTATAAATTCATTGCTGCTCACAAATTCACAATCCTATAAATCGAATAAAAAAACAGTAATTTAGGATAAATTGGCAATATCATATGATGCAAAATGGATTTCTCATATTACTGCAAATCGAAACCGCTGGCGGCTGAAAATAACGGACATGTCCAATACAATCATTTGAAGGGCCCTGTGGAATAAGGGGCTGGGTACGATTGACGCTTTTCGAGAAAAATGGTAATATTATTAAACAAAATTATTACCAATATTACCAATATTATTGACTATCAATAATCAATTAATTAATCAATAATAATTAATCAATAATAATTAATCAATAATAATTAATCAATAATAATTAATCAATAACAATTAATAATAATAATAATCAATAATAATTAATATTAATAATAATAATCAATAATAATCAATTAATTATTATCAATAATCAATAATATTGATTATTATTTTCAATATTACCAATATTATTAATCAATGGCAGAAACTTGCAAAAGTAGGCTATGACGGGTGCCGATCCTCAAACGATATTAAGACTGCTATCATATATTTCGATGTCTTTCAAATTTACACTAATGGTCACAGTATTCATTAATTAAAAATAAAAAACATTGGGGGCTAAATCGACTAGGATCCTTATTTCACAGGAACCTTCAATTATATCTCGGCACTAAGCGAATATTAAGATCTCTATCGAAAATCGTCATATCTCAGTAGCAGACTTATCGTGATATCACCCATTATAGTCGATTATATTGATCACAGTTAGTATTGTTCACGCAAACTGCCATTATTACGAAAATAAAATCCGCTATTTATCAGCTGGGATCATTTGCACTGCTACATTACATAGACAACATTAAAAATCGCACCCATTTTGTTTCTTGAAGCAATATCAATTCTGAATGTTTCTGCACAGAAAATAATATTTGGGGATTCCAATGTATTTTTAAACCGTAGCCTATCCCTGCATGGTTATCCCAATATTGGCAACAGGTCTACCCATTGCTTTCATTGTAGCCCTATATCGAGATGGACAAGCATTTTAGCAGCTGCCACGCTTAGGTAGAGTTCAGTTCTGCAGATAAACACATCGCTATTCAAAATGATGATTACAGTGATGGCTGCTTCAGTTCTCAAGAAGTGTAGGATTGCCACGGGTTGTTGCGTTTCAAGTCCAACCGCAACTGCAGTCGAGTTGACAGCAAAGTTATCAGAGCGACAAGGACAGAATGATTTTCAGATAGCAGCTGATGGCAGCAAGGGCCAATGAGATTGGTAGTGGCAGAGGAGGGTAGTAGGCCGTGTCAGTGTCGATACCATCAGCAGGCAATGCAGCAGCCTGTAAAGAAACAAAACACAACGCTCAGGGTATAGTTAAGTTCAATTCGATCAAGGGCAATTTGAGCCAAGGGAATCAATTTAAAATCTACCATAAATTTAGATATTTAGCCTATATTTGAATAAATGTGTGCAGTCAAAATAAGGCTTAGGGATTGCTAGCGAAGCTAACAAAATTCACGACGACTGTGCATCATTACGCTTTATGTCTGATAATTGATAATTTTGCTTGACGATAAAAATCCTCCTATAACGAACGCCAAGATTGGTATTGAAAAGGCAGCTTTCCAATATGGGCGCCCGTAACATTGATGCAAGGGGGTGCACCCCCGTGGAAAAACAATTTGCACCCACCTGTGCACCCCCCTGGCTTTACAAGATTGGTTTTTGAAGTGAGGTGGCGCTTGTCGGGCGGTTTAGTAAGGCCACTTTTGTTAGGATGTGTTAGAAACAGCAGGTAAAGCATTATACATGTAGGTCGGAATAGGGAAAGAAAGTTTTTGTTAGCACCCCTCCCCCCCCCCACCCGTCGAGACTCTTACACCTCCTACATTGTTTCTTTTCCACCCCCTGGATCAAATCCTGCGGGCGCCCGTGCTGCCCAATACGGTATAGCAGAGGGCAACCGTCACACCTGTTCCCTGACGACAAAGGCTGTGCGCCGTGCAGAGTGCGTGCGGAGCGCTGAGGCGTGATACCGCGACTGTATAACGGCACAAGGATACGAACAGGTGTGTTTGATTAACTCCGCTATTGGAGGCCATACGTGCGTTCATAACGGCATGAAATACATGCAGGACGGAGTCGACAGCGATGATAGGCCATGTGCAAGTTTGAGACAGAAACAATTTCACGACGCGCGCTGAATTTGTGACTTCTTCAAATAAGTAGAGGAAATATTGTGTAACATGATCATTATCTATGTTGTAACTAACGCACACTTCTAAGCAGAACTAATAGCATGCTTCCAACGTAAAGATTTTATGATGATAGATCTAATTAATATGTAATCACTACTTGATAATACAGTCGGCAGATCGAAATTAATAAGAAGATATTCTAAAGCAAATTATAATTAAAGCAAATTACAATTAAAGAAAAACGGGCCACAAAAATGATAGATCATTATTTGCAACTATCAACATTATCTATCTTCAAATTTAATGCTAGTCAGCATTGCAACAAAGCATTGCAGTAATTAATTTCCAATCACCGTTAATGCTCGGCTCTAATTTAGAGTGAACTTAAAACTACAGGCGCCAGACAGCTTGCTAAGATACCAGCTGCGCCGATCGGCTAGCTGAGCTCTAGAATGCACACAGAACCTTGTTTTTCACCCACTTATTTGTCAAGTCTATCGCTCAGACTGAGAAAGTAATACAGACTAGCCGAGACCCTCTCCCCACAGCTCCATTCATGCACCCCTTCCCACAACCACTCGCAGCAAAACACCAGTCTTCTGCCTTCAGCCCCCACCATTCGCTTTCTCTGCTTTCCCACCCCAATACCCCCCCTCTAATACCCTCCCTCCTCGCCCCTCCCCTCCTTAACATCCTTCCTACCAAAATTCCTCGCCCCCCCTCCGCCCCTCTCCACCCATCTTCTTCTCAAATTCTACAACACAGGCCGCTGGCTCGTTTGCCTCGCTACAAATCAAACACAAAGAGATGTTTGCCGTGTGGGCATGTGAGCTGGCATTGCCCAGATGTTCCCATACGAGCACTGAGCAGCCAGCTGGCATGTGTAATAGTATATATAGCGGGGAGGGGGGGGGGCTACTTGACGGGATGTCGAGCACTGCAGACACTCTGCGCTCAGGACACTTGATAGCGCGGAATGCCGTTTAGTGGAATTTTAGACGAAAGGAAAACAGCACGGGCAGTGATCCTAGCTAGAGAGGAAGGGGAGGGGGGAGACGTGGGGGAAGAGGGGAGGTGAGGAGATAAGAGAAGAGGTATAAGCTGAGCAGAGCTATATGCATAGAATTCAATGACTGTGTAGAGCACAGGTATGCCAGTGGTTTCCAAATTTTGTGGCATGACGACCCACCAAAACTGTATAAAATGTTAGACGACCCACCATAATACAAAGTTATTTTCTTTTCAATCACTCTAATCATCGAATCGCACTACGCTGGGAAATTTGAAAAAAAAACAAATAGTTCATTTTAACGAATGGTATAGGATATAGCAGGCCTATACAATGTATATACATTTCTTGCGAGACTGGAGAGTGGCGACAGACGTTGAGACTATCGAAAACACATCGGAGGCCGGTAATTTTAACTGAGTCTACGTTCTGACACAACAAATACTGGCAAGAACTTATTTATTGCTGCCGACAACTAATTTATTGCTGCCGACAACTTATCTACTGTAGTCGACAACTTATTTAATGCTGCCGACAACTTATTTAATGCTGCCCACAACTTCTTGATGGCAGTGGACAACCTATTTATTGCAGTCGATAACTTATTAGAGAGCCTAGTGTCAACAATATGAGCTCCGTTTACCGCTACTCTGGCTGTCGCTTGCGGTGTTTTTCAAATTCAGAAACTAAAAATAAGAATGCAACCTAAAATTACACAAATTCAGAAACTAAAAATACGCTTAGCTTTGTGATCCACCCACCGCCTTTGCTAATTTAAAGGACTCATAAACGAATGAAGAAGCACAATTTTAAACTAAAGTTTTTGCTTCGAGCAGTAGAGTAACATCAGCTTTTACTGTATTAGTGTAAAGGAATATCAGATCTATGACGTCATGGCACTCTGCGACCCACGTGAGAGGTCCCCGCGATCCACTTGAGGGTCGCGACCCAGTTTAAAAATTGCTGGAGTATGAGCGATCCTTGCACTATAACGCTTTCGGTGGAACATTTAATAAATTAGTCATGGCTACAGTCTACAATTTCATAAGGACGTTTCTCGTATTTCAGGTTTAATTAAGATATTTAATGGACTTTACTGCATAATCTATTTCTAAAAATATTACTGACCATAAAATAATAAGAAGAACTAATCTTGCTTTCAATAACTTATGGTGCGCTAACGGGCTTCCAATTACCCGCGCTGAGCGTATTATTAGCACGAATTATCTCCTGCGTCGTTCTTAATTGATTTATTCGCAATTTGCTCTACATAATTAACTGCTAAACGACATTAAGTACAAAATATCCAAATTACACACTTACGCGACTCGGCTAGTGTTTGCGTTTGGCCTTTCCCTCCGCCTGAATGGTCTGCGTGCAAAGCTCCACACACTCTCCAAACGACATCTCGCTCTGCTCCTCGCTGTAGTCCAAGTCCGCCAGCCTCGCCAGCGCCAGGATGTAGCTACACGCTATGCGCAGTATGGCGAGCTTGGACAGGCGCTGGTTGTACGAGTAGGACGGCACGGCGCGCCGCAGACTCTCAAACGCAGCGCTGATGGTATGAACCCGCGTCCTTTCACGCGCGTTCGCCTCGACGCGCCGCTGTTTGGTCATGTTCTTGTAGTTCTTCCTCGCTCGTCGTGAGGGGGAGTCGTCGTAGGCTGACCGAGGGGAATCAGGGGACGATCCGTGGGATGAAGGTGCGGGGGGGAGCGTCCCGGGGGGGCAGTCTCGCCGATCGAAGGATACGCTCAGAGGCTGCAGGGGGGGGTCCTTGTTATCTGTGGGGTGCGTGAAGCCCAACCCGCCGTCCGGGGTGGACAGAGACCCCACGCTGTCGGCGCTCGACGGGCGAGGCGGCTGATACCAGCGCGGCGCGCCTGCTAAACTAGAGGCGACCAGCGCACGCTGAATACTTGCCAGCTGATAACTACCGCTCAGTCCCGCCATGAAGGGGTAATGTTCCAGTGAGCCGACTATCCGACTGATGCTCGCAATATCCGTGATGGGTTCGAGTTCGGCGCGGGGTGTCTCGCGGCTGTCCTCGCCGTCGCTGTTGGAGCAGATGCTGCGGATGCTGAAATCGGTCGTGCGTCGGCGCGGTTCTGTCATCTTGCGCTTGTTACGCTTGCTCGGCGTGCCCTCAGCGCAGTCGCTGACGTCATCATCGGGATGTTCGCGCTTTGCCGTAGTTAGCATCTCTAACGTAGCGTCGGCTGTCGGTTTTGTAATATTTAAGTATTCGTTACTTTCCGTAGCATGCTTGACGCTGTGTTCAACCGTAGTGGAACATGTACGAAGTAGCGCTGTATTGGTTGGCCTACTATCGTATTCCATTTCGTGTTCGATCTGCGTCAATTCAGTTTTAACGACCGAAGTCAGCGGCGAAGCGCTAGTTTCTCCGACAGTACGCATATCGTTATCCAATCCAACACTGCTAGGCCTGCTGTCACTTTTACTCTCTGAAGCTCGCATGGTAACGTTCAAGGATCTGTCTGGTTGCGTATAGGAGGCGTCGGAATCAAACCTGTGTTGCAGCAGAGGTGACATCAGTACCTCGCTAGCTCTCAAAGACGTCCGTGTTGTTGATCCAATGCGCGGTTCGTTCTCCTGTTTACCACCCAGTTTACTATCTTTCCCGCCGCCGCAGTTAATCTTGCCGCATTCCATTTGAACGTTCTTAGATTTCCCAGCAGCAGCAGCAGCAGCAGCAGCAGCAACAGCAGCAGCAGCTGTGTGAATGGAGCGAGGATGGCTGGTAGCCTAGAGCAGGTGTTGATACCGCACGCTGCTGCTGCAGAGTCAGATTGCTGCTGCAGACGTGATACGTCTCACGCTCCTTCCATTCAGCAGCTGTCGGCTACTTGAGTCCGTGCCACAGTGACATGTCACTAGACGCTCTGGGCCTCAGGGGTGCTGCAGGGCGGTCTGGCTGTATCAAGGGAAGGTCTGTAGGATGAGGACTGAGGAGAAATCCAATATTCAGACAGAATGTCAACGAAATTTGACTGCGATCACTGCTAATTACATTGATTGAGTCAGTAAACTAGCTTATGCTATCTTTAATGCTAGGATAATAATTTTGGATAAAATGAGAAGTTAAGATGAAATTAACTGTGTCACGTAAGCTAAGCTTTATCGTTCGTAGTCAGACTGAATGACTACAGAGACCTGTTATATAAGATCTAATAGTCAACAACCTTGGTTACTCCCGCAGTCTCTTGCAGCTACTAGGCCCTATAGCTATCGCAGTTTCGATATAGCGAAAATTTTACAGGTCATGTATTGTCGATTGCTACTAGCTGATATAGTACCATTCCAAAAATGGAATCTAGGTCACCCGACATGCGCAGTTACACTGCAATATTGTGCTTAGTTCTGTAGGCCTAGTGTAGACCCAGATAGACTGCTACAGGCGTAACTCAATTCCTCTATTTACAATGCGTCATGCTCCACACAGACATGCTGCACTTAGCGCTCGCTACCAGGTCTACGCTATTATTGCGGAGTCTATAGTTTCAATCAACTGCCATCTACCACACGGTAGCGCACTGCTCACTGCGCTCAGTGCTGAGCCCTGGCGGCGCTCGCTTTGTGTGGCGGCGCGGTGTGTGCATTAGCCTCGCGCAGCTGTGCACAGCGCACACCGCCCACGGACCGGTATCGACATCTGGCAGACATCATGCAGCCCGCTCGAGGGGGGAGATACGGGCACTGCCGCACCACGATAATTATCTAATGTTGGTTTTAATAATTAGTTGAAACCGGTGGTCCTAATTTCACAGGTTAACTGTATTAAGGGTCTACCCTTCAATTTTATTAATTTAGGTGACTGAATTTTATGACTTGTAATTTGCTTTCGGTCTACTAATGGGATTTAGTTTGAGACTACGAATTATTCAGTATAGATCCTATTTTTCAATTTGATAGTTGCAGT
>JAQIWG010009852.1:0-10360 GCA_034695025.1 Chamaedrilus cognettii
CAGACTGACAGACTGACAGACTGACAGACTGACAGACTGACAGACTGACAGACTGACAGACTGACAGACTGACAGACTGACAGACAGGAGGATTCTGCTCAACTTCTTTACCGTCACTGCTCCGGTGATAATCCCGTACGCTGTCAATAACTGATTAATTCTGCATTGTAGTATACATGGGTGTGTATGCAATGCAGGATAAAATGTAAATAATTATAAATCGTCGCCGAGATATTTGAGTGAATTCTTTTAAATTGTGTCCGCTTTACGTAGGCCTGGACCACGACAATGTTATTCTTCAGTTGACGTGCGAGGGCCCTAGACTACATTTTCCGCGTCGCACTCGCTTTAAAAAGCAATTTTTATCGGAAAAATGCCGCTAAATTTTTATCTTTGAGCTCTAGACGTGCACTAGCGGATTGGTGATGTTCGAGGGTTCGCATCTTCCAGCGTCGACGCACATTGAACTGCGTCAAATGTGGATTTTTTGACGGGAATAAAAAAATATATGTTTTGCAATATTTTATTTTTAGTTATGAGCCGTGGACCACCAGTTCAGTTTTTCTCTGTTCGAGGGTCCTATAACTGGACTAACTGAATTCTACATTTAGGCCAACTGTGAATTCTGCGTGGCACACGCAGAAAATAAATTTTTGAGATTCTTGGACTGAATTTCACCATCATGCATGATTTGATGTGTTCGGCTGCAGATTTGAGCGCGCGGCGGTCACCGAGTCTGCAGACTGAGCAAGCTCGTCCGACGCGCCCAAGTCAATCCTTCTCAACTTGTTCACCGTCACTGCTCAAGTGCTGTCTGCGTGCGGTCTGTTTAGTGTTGTAGGCTAATTAGCCGACTTAGTGTCTACAACGTAAATATAATACTGCATGTATTGTATATTGTAAATGTATATTTGTTGCATATTAGTTGCAACGCAATGGATGAAAATGCTCGCGTGTGCTTGTCTTTGTGTTTGTTTCACTCTTCAGGTTTGCAGGTTGAGGCTTATAGCTAGGCCTATGGGTCTACTGGAGCAAGCTTCAAGGAACCTGAGGAGTCAAGCGACAGCTGCAGCCTACAACGCGTAGCCTGCATGTATACATGCACGTAGCATGTATGATGTAGGGTCTGCTTATACAGTCAGTCGATCCGTATTTTTTCTTTTCTGTTCGCGTGACTTCTTTTTGCGCGTTACAAGTGCAGCACGTAAGACTTATATATAGCCTACTTGTATGATAGAGTTGTGTATTGTTTGCGCTGCGTTCTGTCTCGTGATATTACTTGGTGCTAATAGGCTCCACCTGCCTATAATGTAAATGTATTTTGACTGTAAATGTAAATATCCGCGTGTGTTTTTCTTTGTTTCTTTCACTCTGCAGCTTTGCAGAATGAGGCCTATATAGGCCCGTACAGGAACAGATTTCAAGGAATCCGAAGAGTCAAGCTACAGGTGTGGGCTACGTGTAGCCTGTAGCCCTACATGTGTATGCGTGTAGCATGCAGTATGAGTGTAGGGTAAAACCTACAGGCAAACGTTGTTTTTTAATCTCAGTTTGCACGACATTTGTGTGTGTTATACAAGTACAGTATAACGTGCAGTGCTGCACGCTATTACGGTCGAGTTGTGTGTTGTTTGCTCTTGGCGTTCACTTCACGTCATGTCATGTCTGCTCATTTGGTGCACTGATCATGTTCACAGTTCTATTGATGCGTTTCATTTCGCCTTTTGAAGTTTACATTTTTGTGTTGATCGCGCGAGGTTGGCGCATATTAGAAGTGTTTCGTTAACGTCTGAAACGAGTCGATGGTTACGTTTAAGATTTTTTGACTCGCTGCGTATTTAATAGCGTCTTGTTTTTGAGTTGGTGATACCACGAGTGGCGCGCGAGATTTGTTACTGTTTGTTCACGTTCGTCCGTTATTGTGTGAGTATACTGGTTACATCGGTTTCAGAAGTGTTGATGCCTGCTGCTAGTAGGCCTACAATTGTGTCTATGTTTATATAGAACGACGCATTTTTTGCGTCGTTCGTTTCGTGCGTTCGTTCGATTTCATTTTGGCAGAGTACAGTTATAAGGGGTAATTCGTGGGTAGGGGGTAGGTAGGCGGGAGTCGTGAAACAAAATGTCGTTTCGTGAATCCCCTATCTACCCTAAAAGTGATTGAGTAGGTAGGGGGGCCTCCGTCGCTGGTCCAGGTTCACGTCCTGGAGCCTTGGGTATCACGACTAGCGTGATACGCTGAGAGACCAGCTAAAAATAACAATTAGGCCTATTGTAAACAAGCTTAGGGAGCCTCATAACTTGTAACTACCATACTTTGTAATCCTGTCATTGAGCTTGTATTTTATTTCTTGAAATGATTAATGCTGTACTCTTTGATAAATTTTGAATAAATTAAATAAATTATGAGCGCGCGCTACATTTTTCTTAGTACAGTGTGAACTCGAATAAGCCCTAATCTTTCTGCTAAAATCAGAACCATTCCAGTTTTGTCAAAATGTATATGACTATTATTAAAACTGTCCAGACGTAAACTAGTCCCAAGTAATTACGTTAGAAACGTAACCAGAAACTGAACTCATCAAAAAATCATTATCTTGACAGAATTTTTTTCACAAATATGAGTTTACCAGTTTCTATGCGTCCTGCCATAGGCTATAGGATCCGGGCGGACGCCGTACCAGACTGAGCAAGTATAGGCCTACACTTAGAATAATTAATGGTCCACTAACTGTATATACCTTAGTACATTTTATTTGACCAACATGTAGGCCTACGTTGAACTGAGCTTATTGATTTTATGAATAACCTTAAGCCTCTTACGGTCTGACCCCGACCTAGTCTCTGACGGTCTGACCCCGACCTCCTCAACTTTTAGAGCGTGTTGCGCCCATGCCCTATCCAGTAGCCTAAAGGCCTAATAACGCGAGCTAATTCGCGACGAGTCTAAAGTCCATGGCTCTCACGAGACGCGTTGATACGGCCGCGCGCCTCTACACTTCTTACTTTGCATTTCTTGCTGTCTCGCGGCGCTGCAGGGTCGTGGTCCGAACAGCTTGCAGCGAGGAGCGAGGGCAGAGCTGCTGAAGTCTTGTCGCAACGTGGAGCCCAGACCTGTGGAAGAAAGACGCCACGTGTTGACACCGGCTCTTCTAGCCTTCCATTGGTAAACTTCAACTAAGTTAAGCTTGCATGACAGTGTTATTTAGTTCGTTGCATACGTGTACGTTTCAATGGCAAGGCTACTTTGCAACCTTTCGCAGTTATCAGACCTTTTTGCAGGCGTGTGTCCTACTATACCCGCCTAGTTAGGGTTTTAAACGTTACCTTCGAAGCCGCTGCAGGTCTAGTTGCAGGACATTGCTATGTTGTTACCTAAGCAATTGTTGATGCCTTTTAACCAGCAGGTTTCAACGCGTTCGCGTTTTCTAATGTACACCGCGCGAGTTGCACTGCAGTGTGTGGCGATAGACTAACCTAATCCTAATGGTTTAGCGAAGGTGTTCAATCTGAAATGGGCGTCTTATGGCGCGCCGTAAGCATGTGCTGCTGCTAATCGTTTGCTATTGCGTTCTATGTTGCTGTTTCTTTCTCGTTTGCCTGTTTACTGAAACTAAATTTAAATTAAACAACCTCTCACTTTCAGCATTCACTAAAGCGTCGAGACTGAAAAAATCAAAACGCCCATCGAATCTTTCCTGTTGAAGGAACGCCAAACAAGCTCTCCAATGTCTCTTGCCGACTGCATGAAGCGAAAGCAGGACAAGGCGAAGGAATCGCTCGCGAAGAAGGCTCGCATGGAAACAATAGAAGACATATGCTCGGATCCATCCACTCAGCCGGCGGTCACACAGGGGAGGTTCAGCAAGAAAGGGGTCAGATTTAGCGAGGGTCCATCGAATGGGACTGCAGGGAAGGAGAACGCATTCGCGAGAAAGCGAAGTCAAGCCGTGACGCCGGGGAGGCGTGGAGTCAAGAAGGAAGTCAAGAAACTGAAAGCCCAGCTGGGCCCTGCTCAGGTGCGGATTGAAGGCTTCAAAGTAGATTGGATTTTGTTATTGCTGTACTTGACTTTTTCGAGTATGCTGAGAATGTAATAAATTATGTGACTTGTTGAAATTTTATTGAAACTACTAGTTAGTTTGGCGCGTATATATTTCTCTTGCACTCAATTTCAAATATTATTTGATTAAGAGTATAAATATGATAGAAACAGTGATATTTAAGATTTAGCATTATTATATGGTATGTTTACTAAAGATGATGTAAACAGTAATATTGTAGATTTGTACTTTAAAGAAATTCAACTTTTAGATTTCAAACTGCATGAGTATAGATCCTTTTAGATCTGTTTTATATTGCGCGCATTGGCCTACTGCTTTTCTTGTGCACGTTCAAATAATGACGTTCATTTTTCATTATAATTAAATCTATTTCTTGAAATCAGCCAAGCCTACTGCTTAAATTTTTTATGTGATTTTATTCCTTTTAAAATTATGATATCCAGTTTTCATTATTACCATAATCTATTTTCTTACTCTCAGCCAAGTCGTGCAGAGGAAACGTCAAAGATGAAGAAGCCGTTGATCAAGCCGCGTGTCCCCCTGGCGACCATTCAGCCGGCTGTCGGTATGAAGCTCGACAAGCTCGTCAATGCTAGATCAAAAGACGCGGCAAAGGCCTTTGACAAAAGATCTGGTGCTGTGCAGAAAGTTGGTGTTGCGAAAGACAAGCTCCCTGACGTCATAACGTGTACGTATTGAAGAAGTCTAAGGGCTGGTTTCTCCAACACGCATTTAATGGTGGTTTAGGATTTAGCCTATGCAAAAAGGTGAGTTAAATCCTGAACCACTATTAGATCCGTGTTGAAGAAACCAGCCCTAAGTTGCCTACCAAGGTTTTTCATCCAATTTGATACAAATTGGATGAAACTGTGCATACTAGTAATTTTTATATAATTTTCTGCGTTGGCTTTAATAAATTATCGCTGAAAGAGGCTACTGAATTTTATATTGAATGTATTGAAACAAAATCAACAAATATCGTTGGCAATTTCTCTGGTAATTAATTAATGATGATTTTGAAGTTGCAGGTTACCATAGTTGTTTGCAAAAATGATACAACTTTGTTTCAAGGTTCAACGATGTTAAAGTAACTGATAAGTAGGCTAATAAAAAAGAAATCTAATAAAAAAATTTCGCTTCAATCAATCTCCTATAACTAAATTTAGAAACAGAATTTTTTTTTACACCATTTAGATTACACAAATTTAATCGAGTTAAAATTTTAGCATTAAACTGGCTGTGGATCAAATTTCTGATCTAGATAAACTTAGAATCACTGCTGGATCCGAACAGCTTAGTTTTTGCAAACTGGATATGTTCTACATTTGCAGATGCTTCAAACGAGCATGATGAGTCCTTGTTTGTGACGTCACCGGAACGCGTGTTCCTTTCAAGCGAAGCTGGGGGGCTGTCGCCTGTTCAGCCTCGATCCGCAGACTACTCGGCAGAAATCATCAAGTATAGTTTGGTATGCGGAATTGTTTATTAAATTCATTGAATCATGCTTTCGAAGGTTAACAGAAAGTCAGTTTTGCGATCGTATTGTTTAGTGGCACTTTATATCATTTTGCATATTGTATAATTAAAGACAATATCATTTGAAATTAAATTATGATATATTCTTAATACGCTTGGTATATGCAAGTAAAGCAGTTTCTTCCTAGAATTCAGCAAACTTTAAATTTACACTATACAGTGTCTGTAATGTTTGCGAGTCAGAATTTTTTTAGTTCTTCTTCAATCGAGTGTTCTTCAATCGAGACACATCATGAGTCTGACTGTTGGCGTCTATATAGAAACTTTCTAGTAATGCTGCAAGTACAATCTTATGGTAAATGAAAAATTGATGGTGATGACGTTAACGATTAATTTTTTTTATTATTGTCCAGAGTGCAGAGTCGCGCTTTGCCATACCGGTAGACTTTCTCAAGGCCAGTCCTCAGATCTCTCACTCCAGCCGGCTCATTCTCGTCGACTGGCTAATTCAAATACAGGTCTGATTTCTTCTGCAACGCTGTTAAAAATGAAATTTTTACCTGCGTGTAATTTAGGGAAATTTTGCGAATCGGTTAAACTCGAGAAAATGATATGCGTGATAAACTGCAGAGGCATGCGCAGTCCAAAAAACGTGAAAATTAAGTGCTGCAAAATTTTGGAGAGGCAAAATCGCAAAAATAACATGTTGTAAAAATGTATGTTTTACCAAGTTGTATGTAAATTTAATACTACATTTGAGAGTTACATGTGAGATATGCAATGTCGCAGCATTTTTTTTAGCCAGACAGAAAGAAACGACTGTTTTAAATATAATTTCAATATTTAACAAATTTTAATTGTGTTCTTTTATAGAATATAAATTATATGCGGCCTAACACGGTGTAGAGAAGCACGGATTTTCTGCAGCACATCTAGCGAACATAATTAAAGTTATCCATAATTAAAGTTATCAATACTTATTCACAACATTTATATGATGAAGCAGAAGAGTGAATTCATCATTTATATTTATTTATAGTGTACAGTTTTGCCTGCTATAGTTTTTTTGTCTAGTTGTTTTGTTCTACATCTAATTTTTATTTTAGTCAGTTGTTTGTAGTGGTTTAGTTTTAGTTATTTTTGTTCCAGGTTCACCTCGACCTGTCTGACGTCACTCTGCAGCTGTGCGTAGCTCTTATCGACCAATACCTGGCACGCAAAACCGTCAACTTGGACCGGCTGCAACTATTGGGCGTAACGTGTCTGCTCATAGCCAGCAAATACGAGGATCGCTTTCCTCCAACCGTCAGTCATTCCTCTCTTCGTTTCTGTTTTTGATAAGGTTTACGCATAACAATAGAATTAGTTGTTAAATTCAATTAATATAATCTGTAAATACAACATACGGTAGCCTTTATTTTATGTAGTAGGCTAAAGTCAATGCAGCAAGATGACTAAATGAACCAACTGCTTGTCGTTGATTAAATTTGAACCTTGTCATTCAATTTTAGCTGATATTGTAAAACAATAATTTTTGGCTGCATGTTATTTGGCAGTTTTCCCTCTCTGAAATGTTGCTGCACTTAATGTTCATATTTTTGAGTACTGTCCATTTAAAATAGCTTATGCAGCGTTATTTTCATGAAGATAATTTTCACGAGTTTTTCCGCTTCGCGAAATTCGCCAATATTACATGAACGTGAAAATTTCAAGTTTTAGAGTAAGCCTATTGCTTGTCGTTTCTTTTCAAGCTGCAATCAGTTCTCATTAGCTCTAAGTCCTACTTGGTTTCTATTGGGAATAATGGATATGGATATTGACCTTGAAACGTTGCATACTTCTGTGTATTTGCCTGTCAACATGTTATGAAAACATGGCAGCATTTTTGGTAGATCAACAGGCTGACTTACTTGACCGACTACTCGTGCGTGCATGGTGACCTGATTACGATGGAGCGTCAGATCCTCAAGGTCCTCGCCTACCAGATCTTTGTTCCCACCGCTTTCAACTTCGTTCCGTGGCTCGTCAAGTCCAGACCGGCAGAGTCCACCCAGGCGGAACAGGTCACATTCTGATCTTTCTCTAGATACACCTACGTGATCAATTTACGAATATAAAAAACTTTGTTGCATTGTAAACTATTTGACATTTTATAATTTTTCTGTGTTTGACAAAAATGTGTATATCTTCCTTTGGCGATGTGGACAAGAAAAAAAAGTTTAAGTAAAGCCAACTGAAATCTCAAATTTATTTACTATAATTGGCTTGCTGTAATAGTTTGCGGCTAACAATCGTCATGCATATTCCCTTGCACCTTTTCCTTTGCTTGCTGATCTCTTTGTGTTTTTCCCTACATTCTCAAAAAATGTCTTCCTTGCAACTTTTTCTTGCACCTTTGCGGCAAGCACCTTGCTTGTTTGCTCCTTGCTTGCATCTTTGCATCTGACACCTTCGCACCTGGCACCTTCGCATCTTGAACCTATCCATGCAGCTTTCCCTTTGCTTCCAGATCCCCTATTTTATGTTTTACTCACTTTTAAAATGTTTTCTTCCATTTCTCCCCGAAGGTGGAGATGATGAGCTACTACCTGCTGGACCTAGCCGCCGGAGACTCTTCCTTCTCCTCGTTCCGCGCGTCCACCAAGGCCTCCGCCGCCGTATCTCTCGCGCACTGTCTCTTCGCCCTCGACGCCCCTTCGGACGTCTATCCTCCACCCAGCACCACTACACGCAAACCAAGCAACGGAAACAACTCGAACTCGAGCGACTACGTTGAGCCTCTGAGAAAGGAAGCGTTGTCGGATTTCGACATCGCGCCGATGCTCTCGAAGGAGTTTGGTGTGCCGGAGATGGTGCTGGTTGAATGCATGAAGAAGATGGTGGAGTCTCTGGGCACTGTTGGAAAATCTGAATACAGGGTGAGGATCTGTTTTGTTCAGTCAAACTCGAATGCCATGTAAGAGTATTGGACGCTGTTGGAATTTATAATACCACTACTTTGGGCCTTTTTTGGCACAAAGTCGTTTGATGATAAAACGTTTAGATTACAATGATGTCGAGATAATGCAATGCACTGTTACAACCGCATTGGACACTGTTGTACCTGCAATATATCATTATAATCATTGTATGTCAAAAAAAAGTTGCATCATATTTTTTTTTAATCTCTGAATTTACTCCATGAATCAGTCTGTAAAGAATTCTGGAGGCACAACTGGTGGCCGCAGGCTGATTATGGATTCAATGGAGCAAATGTTTAGTGTCCACTTTAAATACTTTAAGTCATTAGAACAGAATATTTTTGGTGTTGGATGCAGGTTCATTCTTTCTCTTACATAGATATTTATGTGTCACAGGGCGCTCATGTCAAGTTCGCCAAGGACGACTACCTGAAGGTCAGCACACATAAAGCGGTGACGTCACGCAAAGCCTTCGACAGTATCAACAAATCCCTGATTCACTATGCATTCCGCATCTAATGTTTGCCAGAGTCTTAGCGTCAATTTATTCTTTCGTGTTGATAAGCTTATTTCGTTCGTCAATTGAGTCCGTTCTACTCTCAGTATTCCACTGAAATTATATGTAGAATCTGATTTGGTTTTATTTGATGCATTTTGAAGGTTAGTTTGAGTTGCTTTTCACTAATGCTTAAAAAAAATTGAGAGATTTATTGAAAAGCATATTATGCTGATTTTATACTAGACAATCAAATTTTTTTAAGAACACAAATTGCTTGATGCCCTTGATACTTCGATATTTCATACTTGATTGCCAGATCATATTGCTTGATATCTTATGATACTTTAATACTTTATACCTTGATTTTCTGTTCACTATTGCTGAACTTATGTCTTTTGTACAGTAATATTGATTGTTCTAATTTATTAGATTATAAATTTGTATTTAAAATTCGCTAATAAGTACTTTGGTTTGGTGTAACTGCTTTTAAATATAATTCTGCGTCTGAATTACTGGGCACGTTGGGTCGTAAAGCTGCACAAGTTTAGTTTTGATCACCAAATATTGACCATTTTGCGATCCTGAGGATCACGCATTAGCATGGGAAAATATAACCTGTGTTCGAGACGCATGAAATCTTAAGCTGAACTCTAGGACGCTAGCAATAGCACACGAATCTAAATCTCTCCATCCTGATGCATGATCCAAAGAAACGTGACTATTTGACTGATAAAAAAATTTGAAACTGAAAGAACTAGAGATTTATTCTATATTCACTTGGTTTCAGGAAGAAAATGTTTGCTAACATATTATGGACTATTGAATGTCGTGTTTGTCATTGATCATTCAAATGGCTTAATAATATAATTTGAGAAGTTCAGATCAAAAGTAATGTAATTTTATATTGTCGTTCTGATGACCATATTTTACTTGGGTTGATATATTTTATATATAAACTATTTTATTCTAGGTTAATAATTTATTACAAACTTCGCCATAGCTTGACGAATTGATTACAAAAGGTTTTCATAAATGAAACTGCACAATTCATTTTGTTAATCATAATGACGAGTTCCTTACATTTCACATTCATTGAGTGGGATCATCACCCCATTATCACCCCATCATCACCCCATCATTACCCCATCATAACCCCGGAATCACCATCATCACCCCATCATCACACCATCATTACCCCATAGTACAGAAAGCGGATTTGAAAAAATGAGTTCTAAGCCAGGATTTAAAGGAGAAGAGGTACTTATTAGATCTGATGTCCTCCGATAGATGGTTCCACACGGCTTCGGACGCGCTGGTGAAGGTCCGTTGTCCGGCGGTAGACTTGAGTCCGGTCGGGATGG
>JAQIWG010009853.1:0-10360 GCA_034695025.1 Chamaedrilus cognettii
GGAGGATATTTCTATTACTTGTGGATGGAACTGGACATAGAGATGGACTAATACTCGATGGCTCTGGACGTGACGACATACTCAATCGTCATATCGTCAGGCCGCGTACAACTTGACACAGTGACAACGAGGACGACACAATCTTCGTCGACTCAGTGGCAATACTGGTGCAACGAGTTGCATGAATGCCGCTGCCTTACGTCATCGTCCTGAGTTGCGAACGCTATCATGAAGCGGCTACGAGAGGCGGCCACGGCAACGTCACGCTGTCACGCAATCAATTGTCCATCGCAGTGCAGAATAGCCTTATGTTGACCTTAAATTAGAAGTTATATCGTTTATGATTGTTTATTGCGAGAGTAATTTTAGAATATCGTTTAATTCATCGCCATAGCAAATTATCATGACGATACGTTAGCATTATTTTTACAAGCATCGACGTATGATTATTAATCATTAAAATGATTTTATCGTAGATTTTTGGGCAGTTATCGGGTCAGTGATTTCTTTACACATTGTGTTCTCTGTATCTATCATCATTCGCTTAAAATTAATTGTGACTCTAAGCTGTAGAATATTGGTAGGACTGACAGACAGTCATTAACTATCGACAAGTTACTGAGTCTTATGTCGATATTTCTTGCATAATATTTTCCCACGGACTCGATACATTCTTTTTCCGATCTTTCTGATTATAATTATGAGGGTCCATATTTTTGTTCCATGGATAAATTTTCATTCAACACTTTGCTTACTATGCTTATCATAATGAAAAATGTTTGGGGGGGGGTTTTCTTTCAGATTTTTTTCATTGATTGCGCAAAGATTTTTGATCCAAAAATCTTTTTTGAGGGTTTGATGGTGCTGTGGTGGAAGGCGCAGGAATTCTGCGCAGCTAAATACCTAACCCCTCCCGAGGGACAAGTGGGTCCCCTTCCCGTTTCCCCCTCTTCACTGCTGAGGTAACTTCACTGCCGCAGCTCGATTAGAGTCGGCGAGCAGCGCTCTGAACATCAACAGCGCGCTGCTAGATTGGAAAAGGATGAATATGACCGGCTAGATCGGAGGAACTAAATTGAACAATTAAACAGTATTAGATACAATGTCGTCAGCCTTAATCGGCAGCGGTACGATCGCCCTGTACTAGATTCCCCTAGAGTAGTAGGCAAGACCTTACTACACATTAAAGTCAACCCCCAGAAATCTAAAATTCAGCCTACAGCACATCATAGTGTTCATACACCAATAACCGCTCGCTTGATAGCACCCACCGAGCCAGAAACAGAGAAATCGTTGACTAAAGCTCGCCGACGCAGAAATCTTCACAACTCTACAAATTGCCAAGATTCAAGCCCAATGGTTATTATTCTATAATGGTGCAACGATTTTTGAGCGCGGCAGTGCTAATAGCAGACCATGCAGTGTTTAGCCGCCTCTTAATTACCGCCAGTGATACCACTGAACCAAAAACGAATATCCCTAGATTCTGGGCATCTAGGCAAAAAATGTCCCAAGATTCCATTTTTTGATAAATATATCCCAAGCTCTCAATATAAAATGCGCCATTTTAGAAAGAATATCCCCAGATATCTGGGGATTGCGTTAAAAATTAGACCCCTAAAGCGCTGAAATATCCCTAAATCTAGTGATATTGGATGAGAGGCACATCTAGCAGTGGCATGATTACTGCCAAGCCAACGTGTGATTCGCGTTTATGATCGAGTTCTCCACCGCTCACAGCTTGGTATAGTACGGCTCCATGGTGGGTATAACTGCACAGGGCGCCCTGTCAGGCCTTGAAGCTAGGCTCACTGCACTTGCTGCCTACCCTCAAGCAGCAGTCATGACCTCAGAGCAGTCTCACTTCTTCATTATGAAAAAGTGAGACTGCTCTGAGGTCATGACTGCCGCTTGCCATAACACACCCAAATTAACCTAAAAAACATCACAGACTATATAACATGCCACACAACAAACTAATTGTAACGGGTATCAAAATCCACGACAATCATAATGCCCCCCTCTCCAAATAACGTATCCCCCAACTAGTTAAAAAAAGCAAAGTAAAAAAGTACAACAATTAAAATACCTCCCTCCCCCGACTATCATCCTCCACCTAATATCTAAAACATTACACATAATTAAATACCCCCCTCCCCCCCCCCCAACTAAATTCGTATCCGTCTCCCCGTCCCCCCGTCCCCCCCCCCCCGGTGGCAGCACTTAGTGCGCGTCAGTCATGGCGGTCATCAACAATGCATGTCACTTCCATTAGCGTTATACGACGCTTCCGCTACAGTCTGCGGGCCACTGGGCCTATATGTGCCACCGTGGGGACTGCATGGGACACAAGCGGGACTGTCGCACCGTTGCTTTTTTAAATTGAGGGAGAGTTGTAAATAACACCTTGCGTCTATATATATAAAATCTACAGTTGTGTGGGGTAGAATAGAAAGGTGGAAGAAAAAGGGCGGAAGAAAAGGGTGGAAGAAAAGGGTGGAAAAAAAGGACGGAAGAAAAAGGGCGGAAGAAAAAGGGCATAAGAAAAAGGGTGGAAGAAAAAGGGCAGAAGAAAAATGGCGGAAGAAAAAGGGCGGAAGAAAAAGGGTGGAAGAAAAAGGGTGGAAGAAAAGGGCTACAAAAAGCTGCGTTGCGTGCCTATACAAAAAGCAGCAATATGTTGATGCGCATGTAACAGAGCTGCGCCTTCCATTGGTGCAGCTCTGTTACACGCGCATCAACTTATTCATGCATAGCTACAATATGCCACATTTAGCCTTGAAGGACACATGATATAGTGTACAATCTCGAGGCACGTCTGAATGCGATAAGAGAACCCTTAAATCATTGAAAGCGGGCCTGGCAGGATTTTCAAATCGTTCAAAGTCACGCAGTTAGCAATAAGCATCTGTAGACCCGCGTTGCGAAATATAAAAAGCGCGCAGACACGTTTTTTCACGTCCCACCAAGTCAGAGATCACGCTGTCAATGGGGAGTGACAACAATTGGGAATTGGACTCAATGTGGTTTGAACCAATACACGCTCGTTCACCAAGTGTCAATAACAGGACGAGCGCTTTACATCCTCATGCTCTCGCTGTGCGCCGTGGAGCCGTGGAGCCGTGGAGCCGTGGAGCCGTGGAGCCGTGGAGCCGTGGAGCCGTGGGCGCGCTGAATAAGTGATACGCGTGTCGTCAGTCGTGACGCTATCCACTGGATCTACTGTCAGCGGCAATGCCGCTGCGTGGCGGCTCTATGCGAAGTAATGTTTGGGAGGTTCTAGGCAACGCTGCATTGGACGGAGCTATAGTCAGAAGTTGTTTAAAGTATGAAGAACAAGCAATTTGTGGAGACCAGGGTGCGAAATGTGGCGTCCGTAATCGTGAAATTAACATTGCGAATATAGAAAATGTGCAGTCCATTTTGGCCACATTCCCCCCCCCCCAGTGTAAAGCATCAAGTGTTGGCTGCACTTCTAGCCGCGACTCCAGTTGCAGCACGTTTGAGCGTGCCCGACTGATGCGTGCGTGAGACAAAGCACGAGAGACAATTAGAACTCGTTTATCGACACGGCGACGCATCTCCTCGACCGCGCTAAATAAATAACCACTGGCCGCATTGTCAGAGCCTCGGAGGACACTAGATCTAGCTTTAATGCAGTCACTAGAAGCAGGCTTGATGCTGTTAGTGCGATGTGTATCCTTTTGTTTTAGTCGTTAATGGCGCGGCAGCTCGGTCATGTTCTATAAAGCGCTGTACAGAGATAATTTTATGGTCAACAAGCTGCTTATCTATCGACTTGAAGTATTTACGCTGCAATGGTTGTATATACACACTGACGGGAATGGGAGATCTGTATAGCTAGAATAGCAATGGGGTGACAAAATACAGGCGAAATAATAAAATATTCATCGCGCTCTCTCCTATAGATTTCGACGTCCAATTTATTGTAGATATGTATCACTGTATGTTTCATTGATTTAGAGAAGTCATTCGATAGAGTAAACAGGGCATAGATGATGAACATTCTGAAGAGCAAAGGAGTTGATGAAGAAATATGGAAGGTTAGTGGGAGAGCTGTACAATGGAAACGAGGCGTTCAAGATCTAATTCGGAACGTGAGGGTTCAAGATATAATTCGGAACCAGGCATAATTTACTAGAAGTCAAATAGAAGTAGCATAATAAATGCCAATTTATCAGCATTAACCGGTATAGCCCAACAATGCGAACGAGGTAGCAAAAAATAGCCAGTAGAGGCAAAGTAATGCAATGAGAGACGCCGAACTATCATTCACGGTTAGGAACCTAAGCGATGGCTGCCTAGATAGCTTGATTTGAAGCCACATATACAGTTTGCTAACGATTGCATCTTATTTTGCATCATAAACGAATTTAGTCTGTTAACTAAATCTGCAAGACTGCGAATAACAATTATGATGTCATAAGCGACAAACACTACAAACACGAAAACTGATAATCAAAGTTTTTACCCGCTTTTAAATGCATGGAATTTAAATCCTGTACCTGGGGTACACTGTTCCGTTGTTAGACAATGAGTTATTAGCGCTGTGGATAGAAGCCAGCTGGTCATGTGGCTATCGAGCGCCTAGGTAGCGCGACACTTGCACGCCCATGTTGCCCATGTTGACCGTAGCGTCGTTACAGATATTTCCCTTGACGCAGCGCGTACTCGCCTATATCCTCAGTAAAAAATTCCCCCCACAATCCCAAAAAAGACCGAGGAATTGCTGAAACTCATTTGTGGACATTTAACTATGAAATAAATGAAAAATTCAGTTACAATGGTATCTATTAAATTGATTTGAAAATGAATATCTGCTTCGAATGACCAGTATGCTTTCAAAACTTCAAAAATATAGCATACCGTACATAAAGGATTCAACACCATAAAATTAAATTGCATAAAAGAATACAATCACCGTACTTATAGTTCTATTCAATTAAATTACATATAAATTAAATTGCATAAAAGAATCAAATACATAAAATTTAATTACATAGAAGTTTTTTCTTCCCATCTTATTTACTATATCACAATAAATGATTGAAATCATCACATTTATTCCATAAAGTATAAACTATCTACTATCGGCCAATATTCAAAGGGTTCTATCTATTCTCGCGCACGGTAGTACGCGTGGTAGAGCCACGCGATGGATGGTTGACGCCACGCAATGGACGCAAGCCCCCATAGCGTCGTATTGCGAGCGAGGGTCCATAGATCGATTAAAACATCGCTTCGTGTAATTGCACACCTGGGTACAGCAGCGGGCCAGAGGGCGATCCTACTGACTGCCTGTTAACGTGTCAGCACGCTCCCTGCCTGTACAGTAGTGTACTATTACACTATACGACCTACCTAATACTGAGGTCCCAATAAAGCTAGCGTAAATGCCCAGGCATAGGCGTTACAATGTACTTCCTCCATGTTTGTACTTTAAGTCATAAGGATCGCGTAATGCAGCGATTTTATCGAAATTTTGCCTGTATTGCAAGGCATTTCTGGTCGATGTATTTATGGGAACCATGTCAGAGCCACTAGGGCTGAATAAAGACCACCCTTTTCACCCGATGATAATTATTTTACATATTGACGCCCTAACCAAACTAAGTGAAGGTGAGCCACTGACCACAATATTTTCAGCAAAAACTCAGAAGCAGCTCAAAGCTCGTTTCAGATGCCGACCGCGCCTGCACCATAATTTAAATACAATTTTTGATGTTACGTTCAGTTTTACTTCGGTTTAGGTACAGGGTATGAGTTCGGTTTAGGTTTAGGATGAGGATAGCTCTAGTTGATCGATAATCTATTTAAATGAACATTTAAATGAGCCTGCGAATGCGGGAGGATGCTTCAAAATTTGCATAAGTTACGATCCGTGAACAGTGAACACTAACGCTAGGCACAGGAGATTGACAACGGTCACTCTCAACTCCCCTATTGACCAACTCGAGGTTAACCCGCAATGGTGAATACCAATATAAGTAAAAAACTTGGATAATGTCGGTGCACAGACCTGCCACGCAGCGGTAGTCGACCTCTAGATAAGCCTGCAGATCCTTGCGACACGGCTGCACCCTGAACAAGGTCCTGTCCGCTATGGTGACCGCGCACTGTCTGCGGCCCGAGCAGCGCGCCTCCAGCTGTATGACCAACAAAAAAAGAATATAATACAAAGCAAGGCAATCTCAGCCCTCCATTCCCTCGCTGTCGGTGAACGAGCAGTTGAAGCAGCTCAGCGACGCCGGGCTAACTCTGGTAACTGACCGGGGTTGGTCCCAGAGCGCCGTACAGAGCTGATTTCAGCGACACAAGACAACATCATATCATCGCTTGGCACTACACTGACCCTCGTGTGTCTGTGCCGTTAGCCCCTCGTTGGACATTTTAGTTAAAATGCATTTAGGGACTTTGAGACTTTGCGACCCGTAGTCGGATATTTTATTTAAAATGCATTAGCAAGATTGCTCTATTTGAAGCCTTTTTGATCATTTTCTTCACTATAAGCCCTATTATTTGATGGAGCCGACTGTAGCCTTTAGGCCTACTGTACCATTACGTTCAGGATCGATGACGCTGCCCTTAGAGACCTGGGGGCTCATTCACGTAGATATCTTATGACAATCTTAGTCGTAAGATTGTCTTAAGAGAATCTTTGGCAAATCTTATCTTTTTTATTGGAAACTCTGCACGGTCGCGCGCAAACCGAATGATGACGTCACGGCGGTCGGCGATTGGATTTTATTTGTTTTAAATTTCAGTTGGGATAAGATTTCAGAAATCTTAAGAAATGTACATAAATGAGGCCCCAGCCTCACAACATGACGCAAGAGAATGTCGTTCACTTGGGCGATAAGATCTTTGCTTAGGCCAGCACGGGTCCTATGGACTGCTATAAAAGGACTACGGGTCTTACGAGCTCCGGCAGAAGGGCTTGCGTGGCACGGGCAGAGTTTGCCAGTTGTGAATAAACAACCAGTGAACTGAATCAGCTCACCTGAGGCAGGACGTCCATGGCGCAGCCCACAGAGTAGTCGACGGGCACGCAGCGCCCCACGCGCATGCGTCCGTAGCGCGCTGACGTCATGAGGATGAACTCGTCGACGGGACACGTGACGTTGAGCGACTCCCATTGGCAGAACTCGCGCGTCGTCGTGGATACGCCTACAAAGATTTGTGATGATGATAAATCCCAACGGTCACTCATAAACAGTTATGATTTCCTTTCCTTCCTTTCTGGTTTGAAGATGAATTTTTCCCCGCCATAAATTTATTTTCTCCCGGACGGACAAACGGAAAAATCTGACCCTGCTACTCGGCACCCTTTCTCCCACCCCTTCGTCTTGGGGTTTTTTTTTATCAATCGTTTGATAAATGTCATCTGCTTTCAAGATCAATCGTCATTGAAGGAAATGATTGGGAAATGATTCAATTAAGCAAGATGTAATCTGTAACTGAAAACTGTAATCTGTAACTGTAATCTGTGATTCAATTAAGCACGATGTAATCTGTAACAACGGGACAAGATTGGTCAAATAAAGCTGTGTCAAACAGACTAAGGTTGAATTTTATAGCTGCATGTTGAAACCTACTTCTCTACCTTTACCCAGAGAAATAGAATTACCGGCAGCCGATAACTACCATAGAAAAACAGAAAATCTTGTAATTTATATTAAATTTTAAAACACACCAATTTATTTTCAGATGAAATTACATTAATTGAAATTCGGTGTAAACTAAATTGTTTTAGCCGCTTGATAGCCATAACGTCAATTCACAGAAATATTCAGGAGCAAACATTATAAACAATGAACGCCAACGGCGGCAAGTCAGCTATCCTATGTAATAAAAAAATAATAAAAATCATCGTTTTTGACGTCCATTCTAATGTGCTACAGGCAAGCCTGCAACGCCGTGTCCATGCTAACACAGGTTAGACGTTTATATTGGAGCCGGATTTTTATGGCCGGATGCCCTTCCTGTCGCCAACCAGAATAATAAATTACTCTGGACGATGATTATCAGCTAGCGATACTTGTGTGTTTAACAGCCTTGCTGAAGGGCCTGTGACGCCATGGTTTCATAGCTGCCGGCGCCGGGACTCGAAACCAGGTCCTCCAGACTCAAAGTTCAACGCCTTAACCACTACGCCACAGCGCCTCGCTACAGACGCTGTGGTGTGGTATGTGTACAACGAATTGTTTCTATGTCTCCAATGATATGTATATATATATAGATATATATATCCAATGATGCATTCCTGCATTAAGAACGACCTGTTTGACAATTCTATTGCCGCGTTTACGTCCGATAACACAGGCTCATAAACTCATGGTAGAGCACGGCTGCAAATGCGGCATATTCAATAGATTTCATTAACTCTGCCTTCTCCAGTCCACTGAAGCTTATGCTGTGTGCTCTCAGCAACGCTTTTCTACAAAGAACATTGCAGAACTTGACCAGCTATAAATCTTCAAAATCTCGTCTCAAATTTATCTTTCCTTAAACCACTTGTCCCCAACAAATCCACCCCGCCCAAGTAGGGATGCCAAGTTCAGTCGCGGACACAAGAACCTGCCTGTCCTGACCCCGCAGGGGGCATCGGGGACAGCGTGAGAGGCCTTCAGCGGGAGGGACAATTAACCCAAAAATTAACATGATGAATTCAAACAAGTCATTTTTTTGTGTTTTTGTATTTAAGGGACCGTGTGCAGCGCAAAGACTATATACAGTCCGGTTCTGTGCAAGGGAGCCCACATAAAACCGCTCCCCCTTCTTTAGCCGTCTTTTACGACTCGCCCGGGGAGCTATGGGCTGCAAGCCAATTCTTTGTACCCGTCCTGTAAATGGCGGTCGAGAGTAACCAGGGGCAAATAACTCTGGCAACTCCTCCCCAGCCCACTGATCTTTCCCCCTCCACCTTACCACCCTTGCAACAGCTCCCCCTCAACCCAGCGTCGTCTCGAAGAAACCGAGCCGTGAGCAAAGGGGATGAAGAGAGTCTGCACGTGTGAATATTTCATGCAACTATGCAGCCATTACATGCGTCCACTGAGTCCTTCTAAATCAGATATGTACGACAGTACCAGTGAAATCAGAGCCATGGAGCGCACAACAGCGGTTCCAGCCTTCCACAACTGGGCGAGCTTCAAAGGACTCAACCGGTCGCACAGGAAAAAAATGAATCAACGACGAGACAAAAGTCTCGAATTAAACGGACCCGTAGGCTTACTTAAGGCAGCCAACAGGGCCATATCGCCCATTGACTTACTGCTATTTTCGGCCTACATTGCCAACTTTTCGGTTCTTTTTATCCGCCGTTTCATTTCAATGCGCAGTATAATTTAGCTCACAAAATTGCTTTCGCTGTTATTGACCCCCCCTGCAGTTCTAAATGGCGTTGAATTACGCCTCACTCCGCCGTGGCCATGCGGCGAATATTTTCCTGGAATATGGAGCGGCGGTCATGTCGACTTCAAAGTCGTGACTTCAGAGGCATCATCATCGCATGTGGTGTCATTGCTCACCGCGGCTCCACTCCCTAGCGGTCGTTCTTTTGTGGCGTTACACACGGAGCAGTAGTGCCACTGCATAGGGTATATCACTAGATTTAGGGATATACATATATCACTAGATTCAGGGATATTATCGATTATATTATACTGTAAAACACGAAGTTTTCGCGTGCACGTAATTCTAGCAAATTTTGCGAATCGGTCAAACTCGCGAAAATAACGTGCAGCGAAACCAAACGCTGCGGAAGCTTTTATAATGAGCAGTTCTCAAAAGCTCAAAAATTACCTGCAGTAAAATTTCTGAGAGGTCAAATCGCCCAAATAACATGCAGCTAAATTATCATGTTTTACAGAATCTTTACTTCGCCACGACGGCAGTCAAACATACAAACGAACAGAATTACAAGAGCGATATAGAGTTAACGTGTGCGTGCTAACACGGATGTATGTGCACGCAATAATACCATACTTGGCGAGTGACATCTTCATTAGAAAACATGTGTGGAGGGTAACGACACACAACACACATGTATATTTATTACAGCGCAATAAGTTTTGTGCACGCGTTGGAGTATACCCCTACTTTACGAGTATACCCCAGTGGCGGCGCGCTAATGGAGCTAGAGGAGGCAAAAGCCCCCCCTTAAAATTGTATGGGGGGGCAGCGCTCCCCTTTAAATTTCGTTATTGTCCCCCTTGATTATTGAATTTGCTCCCCTTCAAATTAAACTTCTACACTTAACATGTAAGCTGTAATCATTTCACCTTGCCTATGCCCCCCCCCTAAATCATGCCCCCTCTGAAATTTTTCGGGTGGCAAT
>JAQIWG010009854.1:0-10359 GCA_034695025.1 Chamaedrilus cognettii
CCAGGAATTTTTGTCACGCCGAAATCCAAGAATTTCTGCAACGTCGAAACCCAGGAATTTCTGTCACGCCGAGACCCATGAATTTCTGTCACGCCGAAACCCAGGAACTTCTGTCACGCCGAAACCCAAGAATTTACGTCACGTCGAAACCCATGAATTTCTGTCACACTGAAACCCAAGAATTTTGGTCACGCCAAAACCCATAAATTTCTGTCACGCCAAATCCCATGAATTTCTGTCACGCCAAATCCCAGCAATATCTGTCACGCCAAAACCCAAGAATTTTTGTCACGCCGAAACCCAAGAATTTATGTCACGCCGAACCCATGAATTTTTGTCACGCCAAATCCCAGGAATATCTGTCACGCCAAAACCCAAGAATTTTTGTAACACCGAACGAGCCCATGAGTTTCTGTCACGCCGAAACCCCAGAATTTCTGTCACGTCGAAACCCAGGAATTTCTTCTCACGCCGAAACTGAAGAATTTATGTCACGCCGAAACCTGAGAATTTCTGTCACGCCGAATCCCAGGAATTTCTGTCACGCTGAAACACAGGAATTTCTGTCATGCCGAAACCCAAGAATTTCTGTCACGTCAAAACCCAGGAATTTCTGTCACGCCGAAAGCCAGGAATTCCTGTCACGCTGAAGCCCATAAATTTCTGTCATGCCGAAACCAAAGAATTTTTGTCGCCGAAGCCCGAGAATTTCTGTCATGCCGAATCCCAAGAATTGCGGTCACGCCAAAACCAAAAAGTCCCAAGAAAGTCCCAAAAAGTTCTAACTTTAAATATCTCCTAACGTATTTGACCGCCGCTGCAGATTATATTGCACTTTTTGCGCCAAACCCTCGATTTATCTAAGCGCAATTACACCCCTTGTACATAAAGAAGACTTTTTCTGTAGAATTATATTTTAAATTCAGTCTTTGTTGACATAGCCTATACTACATGAAAAACATTTGATAGAAAGTTAACAACAAAATCGAAGAGAGCCAGAAATCTAGGGCATAAAATTAGTTGGGTAAGAAAATGAAGCAAAGGTTGAACAGTTACAACAGTTACTGCCGCAATCATCCTGACGCAATGATTACTGATGCATTAGGCCTAGAGAAACATTACGCAGGGCACGGTACACTCTTAGGACCAGTCGCTCAATCCAGTGTCTTTCGATTTAAATTGTCACAGAACAAAACTGACGTAATGACTCAAGAGGATTCCATGTTAAATAACAGATCTAACAACTAATCCTTAGTGAATCCAACCAAGTACTGCAATCGTTCAAATATAGGACTTCTCAGATTTTAAATGACTGATATGTGGGCTAACAACTAGTATAAGAATATCATCAAATTTCAATCGCCGCATTTCTAAGCGATGAATTAATTACAGCTGAGAAACGGACAGATATCAGCGCGTATAAACAACAGCAAAAATGAGCGCATTCTCGTCTAAGATAATCAGCATTGTTAAGATCATAACCACTATCCTTACTTCAGAACGGCTCAAGAAACAAAGCGAGGCCAAATAGTCACATTTCGGCGATCCTACACACAACGACCTATTGTGAGCGAAATTTGCTACTGCTAGCGCCGAGGAGTTAGATTTCATGTTTCACGCGTCTCGAACGCAGACACCTATGAAATTTCTCATCTTAGGCCGTGATCGAAAGGATCGCCCATATTTCAAGAGACAAAATGGAATAAAGCTGCCATCGAGTCCATCGAAATCATGAAAGTCGCATATTCAACGGATTGTTAGCAAGAGAAACATTAAAATACAAGATATTATGCTCTCGCAGAAAACTTAGCATACAACTAACTGAATAAAACTAATGGGATAGGTGCTCAATCAACAATTTTTACAACAATTTTTGTTTGAACGATTGAGCTTCAAGCGAAATTTTCAAATCTATGTTAATAACAACGATTCAAGACAAATCAACGATGCGACCAGTAGAAGAACAATATTGCCCACACGTCAATCGGAATTATATTTATACACATTATAGGTATTACTGTGTTCCATAGTCAAGCCTAAAGCACGATCAAATTAAGAAATACTGTCCAATGTACCTCAACCAAAAGTATTCGAAACCAAATCTCTTGAGGATCAAAACACTTCAATATAAATACAATTTACGTTAGATCGTCCTGTAAGCATTCTGATAATTATACAGCCTTAGTTATTGACACAGCGACACTTGACCAACCAATTATGATCTGAAATAACTTCCAACTTCAGCTTTAAATTGTGCCGCAATGCGGCAGCGGTCTAATAGCCGTGGATATCTGTCTACGGCTGCCTCAGGGAAATTGGTTCCCTCTCAGCCTGCCCTTATTGCTTCATGTATAAAGTCAATTGTTGTTCGTCTGCTGCTGCTGTACTGTTTGTGAAGCAATACAGATGATGAAATAAAAAAGAAAACAAATGTTAGGCTTCAAACAAAGCTCTCAATAGTACACAATCATTTCGCACTCACTGATTAGCTGAACATCTCAAATGACACAAATAAATCTCGATAAACAATCAATCAAGACAGCAGCAAACTAGGCACAGCTCCTGGTGGCAGCCGTCGATTGACCTAGTTCAAAAAGAACAGCATCCGGTGGTAGATCTGAATCCAGATCTGATGCGGAACTGTTTTGGGTAGTGGTCAATCATTGACTTAGTTTCTGAGGCACGCAGCCATTCGATTGGACGGTTCGTTGACCTACATAACGACGCACTGTTCCGGATTGGTCGCCATTCCGCCGAACATTTTTGGAATTCCATTCTCGTCGACATCGAGGCCGGCCGGCTGAAACAACACAGAACCAAATTACAAATAAAATGAAAACACGTAATGAAACAGGTATTATACTTCACAATTTGCGTTAAATGAATGCGAAGGATTGAAATGGTATTTAACTACACACGTTCATAATTACAACAATATGCAGCATTGATACAAGACTAACGTAGCACATATCTTTTGACAGCTGAAACTGATTTTAAAATTAAAAAATTTCGTTAAGTTTGCTTTTTTGCTTTTGTTTCTTGTAGTTTGACACAAAGTATATAGCACAAAGACTATAATTATACAGTCCGGTTCTGATCAAGAGGGCCGCACAGAACCGCTCCCCCTTCTTTATTTGCCTTTTGCGACAAGCCCGGAGAGATTTTAAACCGCATCTAAACCATAAACAACAAGCAAACTGTAATTTTTTTTACTTAGAATCTCTTCCTTTTTATAACCCGTATCTTAAATTTATTTCGGATCTATCCGATCTCTCACGTGACATTTCATACTATACGATCGCATTTAAAAAATTGTATTTCAATTTTCAATTCAACAGAAGGATGAGTAATATGGCTGAACAGTCCGCTCACAATCTCGCCGACGATCTCCTTGGGCGGGTGTCCGAGCTCCTGCATGCGTTGCATCACGTCCAGTATGCGCTCAAAGCGCGTTCGCTTCATTTCCTCTGAGTCGTCCGCTCGCTCGCCTTCAAACTCGCCCACGATCGCCGACATGAGGGCGTGCTGGCGCGTGTATCGGGCGTGCTCCGCGTCGGAGACCACGCCCTTGTTGGCAGCGAGCCAGGCGGGATACTACACAATAACACGTTCTTATTCGTTTGTCTTTTCTTATATCACTTGAATCTCTGCCTGTTTTGGATCCCAACAAAATTTTCCACAAATTCATCAAAATACAGTTTTTTTCGTCAGGTCTTACTTCTTTTCGCCAAAATCAATCATGTCAGCTGTTCCATCCGGTGCTCTGCAATATATAACATTCATTGCTCTAATCACTATCTTAGAATATGTAATTCAAATCCTAAGAAAGAATGAAAATACTATATTTGCAAGAGATCAGATTGCCAAATGGAAAAAAATTCACTAACTGCGTATTACTATTTTTTATTGTCAACTTTAACCAAATTGTCGAACTGCTATTTATTTGTCAGTCTGCTAGTTATTACCTGAGCAGATATTTCCTTGAGCGAGGGATACAAGACGTCGCGTGACAACAAATTCTTCATCATGCCCTGCATCATCGGCATGAACTCTGACCCCTCCTCGCCCCCGCCGCCCTCCTCGCCCCCCAGAAGACCCCCCAGCCCCCCCCCGGCCCCCCCAGCAAGCCCCCCAAGGCTCGACATCATTCGCATCAGCTCCTCATCGCTGATGTCATCATCCTGCAATAGCAGCACAGCACAAACTGATTATTGATCATCATTTGCAGTAAAGGAAAAAAAATGATTGGCACCCAGAGCTCCCTGGATATCGATCAGGGTCCAGTTTTTTGTAGTTTAAGGACTGTGTGTAGCACCAGACTATTATACAGTCAGGTTGTGTGCAAGGGAGTCGGCACAGAACCGTACAGTAACCGCACAGAATCGAAATTCGTACAACATTGTCAACAAATTAACGACGGTAAAGCTTCGAATCTATGTGCATCAATCATCCTATCGGTAAAGCTGCCAATAACAAGTTGAAACCGGAGTGAATTAATAAATGGTCACTGACAAAGAAACTCGCGCAAAACAAGCGACAACAAGCATTTAAACTAATGCACAAGAAATTGCTTGCTTTACTTCAGTTTACCTGCAGTCCCTGCGCATTGCTCGCCAGACTGCCAAGTGTCTGCTGCAGTGTGTCGGCCAGATCACCCCCCCCACCAGGCTCCGACATGTCTGAACCAGTCACACGCACGACACTGCATTACTGGCGTCGAATAACCGACCAGATAGTCCATGTAATATTTGAAAATAATTAAATATTGCATAAAATATATTAAAGGTAATTCTTGTATTTCGCAATGGTGTCGTACAAACAATGATTTAAAATCATCGCTCAATGTTAACCACACCATACAAAATTTTACCTACAAAATTGTCCGCATCAATTTGAGACAAATTTTAACAAAAAGCTGAAAATCAACTCCAACATACCGGCGCCAAGGTCGAGGGTCGGCTCGGCCCCCCTCGCCCCCCCGGTCATCAGCGACATGATGAGACTCTCCATTGCCTTCAGATCCTGCGGCGGCTGATCGGCCAATCGCGAGAATACCTCGTTGAACATCGCCTCCTGTGATTGGTTATCAGAGCTGGCACCCAATTGGCCAGATGGAATTGAAGTAAGTCGAGGCGCAGGTGCTGATTGGTGCAGCGTGTCGTGTGACCGCTGGGACGACAAAGGAATTTGAGCGTGGCATGACGTCGGCTGAAAGCAATGGAACATTGAGGTTCAATACAATAAAATGTTCGTATACAGTGAAATATATTATAGTTAACAGTTAGAACTCCATAAGCTATGATACTGCATATACTTCATATATTTAATATCAAATGCATATAACTGTTGAAGCCAGATGCCCTTTCTGACGCCAACCAAATAATTATCTAGCACTGGATTAGCAGCTAGCGTTGCTAATCCTGACTACTAACCTAGACCAAACATTTGTGTTTAACACCCTTGCTGAAGGGCATCTAACTCCATGGTTTCACTGGCGCTGGATTTCAACCTAAATCTCTGGACCTCGCGTACGTCACCTTAACCACTACACCACAGCGCTTCGCTCTCTTACAAATAGTTAAGCAGCTACAAAATAAGAAAAGCATTTAATCCAAACTACGACATAATTCAAACTACAGCGCAAGACTCACCAAATTACTGGCTTCCACATGATCGCCAGTATCGGTGCTCGATTCGACACACTGTCGCACATTAGTGGATGGCAGGGGGCGACCAAAGTCTTCAAGCGCACCTGCAGAGAACAAAACAAAGCTTTACATCATAAACCGGCTTACTGCAGCAGATAATTGTGCAGCACCATGATCAAGAATTGACTTTAATTCGACACTTTACCTGATATAGTGTCATAATCTTCATATACATAGTCCTTACAGTTTAAAGAGCAAAGACATTTGCAATCGTTAAGGTTTCTGTCCAGCGAACTCACTTAGCACAGACTCACAGCCTGGTGTTGTTCTTTCGATGACAAAAAATAACTACTATACCCGTTGCCTAAAACAACTGATCTTAGTTGTCAAATATTGAGTAAAAGTTCCAAAGTCCACGTTTAGACCCAATAACCGTAACATAATATAACTTCTAATGAGAGTTGAACATACTTTCAAGTAAATCGTCGAGTTCGGGATCAATGTCATCATTCCCCGCCGTTACACCAACATTGACCTCTGAACTTTTAGACGTCGCATTCTCTGTATGCCTCGTCGTCTGCTCTGCTGTATCGCTAGCTGTCTTCTCGTCTGTCCCTGTCTCTATCCGCTGATTGTCGTGTAGTTGTTTGTCCGCATCGCTCGCTCGATAGTCTGTGATCATTGCCAGTTCTTGTGTGTCTTCCTCTGTCAGCTTGGCTGTATCCCTAGCTGTCCGCCTGTCTGTAGGCCTACTGTGATTTTTCTGGACGTCAGCTGATTCACTGGATGCTTGGTTGTTTGTGCTGTCTGCGGCCGTGTCCGTGTCTTCGTCAGTCTTAACGCATGCTTCGGTGACTGATATCTTCGCGTCATTGTCACCCCTCTCACCATCTGCATTAGGACTTCCGGTTCTCCTAATATCCCCGGCTTTCGTTGCCGTCCCACATTCTAAACTCTCCTCCTTCGTCGCCATTTTTATTCAAGAACGAAAACAAGCGCTGTTTACAAATGAGCCTCAAGTAAGCTACGGCTATGGCTAAGCTATCGGCGAGGTTTTAGGGCACTTGTCCTTTGACATGGATGCTCTGACTATCGTCTTCACCATCCTGCACCAAAGGCTGCATTGTCTTCAAAAGTTAAATTTTTATTTTCGTGACATTCTGTCCTATCTGGTTTTTTAAGCTTTTCACATGCAAATGCTCCTTTCATATGGTCCAAGGCACATGCTGCGTAGGCCTAAGTTGTCAAATTTTGACGGATTAAATATTTATTTAAAAGTGTTTCCTCTGCACTTAACGACATTTTCTCTCGCTGCCCGTGCAGATGAGTCTCATCTTGTTGGCCCCAGCTCATCCGACACGACGACACTTCAGGGGCCATAGGGGGCCCAGAGCGTCCCAGAGAAACACGGACCACAAAGGCTTATAGCTCCTCAGAGAAACAGGGGCGACAGGGGGCCCAGAGCTCCCCATTGGAACCCATTGTCACGGCCAGGCTTCTCAGTCCTTCAGCATAGCCTGGATACCCCTGTGCCCCCCCTCAGCCGCGCCCGGGGGTCCCCCTACGTGTGCGCACCCGGGGGGCGTGGCACTTCACCCCCCGCGAGGAGAATTCTCGACGGGAGAGCTCTTGCCCTGCTCGACTAGCCCTGCCGCGGACTTGACCAGAGAGAACACGCGTAAGCCTTTACGCACACGTTACAAGCTCAACACAGAGTAGCGTTTCCTTGGCTGGTGTTTGCACTGAAGGCCTGTCTGGGTAACATTACAGCCCAATGGAACATTAGAAAGGACGCCGTCGACGCAGGATTCTCGGCCAATCGGATCGAATATTTCCCAGCCAATCAGATGGCAGAGTTCTCAGTCAATCAAATTAAGGCGTTGGTGAGCGCTACTTCAGATAGCCGCATTGATAAAAAAATAGAAAAGAAGAAAGATTACGGTAAAAAGTGAAATTTTTCAAGTTTTGTTTGAGTCATTTTTGATGCTCAATTTCATCACGCTTGTAACAGTTCTAAATATTTACAGAAATTTATCAATTGTCCTGAATCGAAGCGTATTACTTCTGCAAGTGCAAAATGAATTAATACATAGCTTGTCGGCGATGCAGCAACACTGGTAAATGATCTCAAAGTTATGTCAAGTTATCTTCAAACTTTTCAATCGCGTCTAACGTCTCTGGTGTGAACTCTGCAGACAGCCTAATGCATGCAGTAGGCCTATTATGGTGAAATTACACCTTTCGGTCAAAACGAAGGAAGTCTTCAAAACGAAGGAAGTCTTGTCGTTAAGGATCATGACGTCATGTCGGCTGGACGAGTTCTATAGTAATCTATACGACTTTAGTCCTTAACGACAAAGCTTTCTTCGTTTTGACCGAAAGGTGTAATTTCACCATAAGTTGGAATCGTCGCCTCAGCCGCCGGCATAGCCCACTGTTACTTTACTTCATTGATGTTCAAGAAATCCGCAACCGATGAAGTACAGAGGCTCTGCTAGCGTATACGTCTGTGGTAGAGTTCAGTCAGAGAAATACTGAATCACAGCCGACTCATCGCTTTTCAGTCTCGCTATCACAATGCAGGCCTATAATGTTCGTGTAACCTAATCGGAGAAATCCAATTCATCTTCGCTAAAACGTATAGCCTCTGCCGCGATCCGTAGGGCCTATTGCGATAGCCTGCTATTATACTCGTGTAGGCCTACAGTTGTTCAAAAACTCAAGAATGCATGGGGCGCAAATGAGGCCTACTATTCAGGCGCGAAAACAATATAGACTGTAATTTTGCTACTTAAGACTACCATTTCCGAGATCACAACGATATAACCTACGATTCAAGCAAACGATGTTATTCCATCTCCGTTTGCATGACATATTCTTGGTGCGTTAAAAGTGCAATATACATACATACATACAACCTTAACTAGGCCTACAAAAACTGTGTTGACGTTACAACGGAGAATATACTATAGCACATCTATCCGAATTGCTCGGTCTCTTCGGCATATTGTCAGTTGCTACAGTTGGATTCATTTCCTGAGTCTCCACAATTCGGATTTTGCGAATAATTTGTATATTTTTACGCTCAAGTGGCGAAAATAAACCCTATTGATCATATGGTTAACTATTTTTTGGAGAAATAAAGTTCTATGTGCCTCTAGAATTTCCTGAATAGGATCCGATCTCACATGGGACTGAGTCCGAATAAATTACAGGTCCACGACATTAACAGCAAATTGTTTTTGTTGCGTAGGAGTGGAGTCCACTCATCCCCGTGTTATGGCGCTGTTACGGCCTAGTAGTAGGCTATCACAGGCCTGCTCGTTACTTAGGCTCGACATACAGGCATAACCTGTAGGCCTAACATTACACAATGTCTACGGGTCTGGGCTATCGATATACGCGGCGGTTTGCGGGCTTCAAAATATGCTTAGCGTTCATTGCAGAGTCGGGTTCAGTACTAAGCAGGTAGCCCACAGGTACGTGTATAATTGTAGACCAGGCCGCCGGGCTATAGGGTTAGCAGCGTGAATGTTCGCGTAGCAGGAACGATTAAGCGATATTGAAACGACTAGGCGCACACCGGATACAAAGAACGTACGGCGGCTGCTTTTGAAAACAGAGCTATTAGATGATAGCGTGAGTGAGAATGGACTAATGTCGTATAAGAGAGCTTTAGACAATATCAGCGACCAGTGACCACTGAACTTAATTCCTTGTTGCAGCGCAATTTCTTCCGCACATTATAGTTTATTAGTGACTCTGAAGAGTTCTTAGCGACTCTGCGAATTTATAGTTACAGCAACTGACCGTTCACTCGCACGGGTTTACCAATTCGCGTGTAGAATTGGCTAATAGTTGTAACTTAACAGTGAACTCGCGACCGCCGTGTAGCCTTCTTTCTAACTTTGGTCGAACATTAGCACGGCTGGCAATCCGTCACGATCAGCATTAGGGTGAAGGAAGCGAGTGAAGAGTGTGGGATGCAGATACAGACAGAGCAGTTCGCGGATGTCTACGCTGTGGAGTCGGAGCTTGGCCGGTAAGTGTGCTGGATGGCTAATAATTGTATTGACGCCTTTGTGTTGGTGTTAATGCCTTTGATTGTCCAGCGTAAAAATGCGACCAAAATCTATGCTCGCCGCGTACATAAGTTTGGTCGCATTGCGCTTATATTTTGGTCCAATTTTGAATAGACTGTGGTCTTATGCTTCGTTTGCTTCGAGTGTATTGTCTAATGCTAGCAGAAACAGAGTTCGCATGAAATACTGTCATATTTGCTGCTTATGATCGATCAATTGGAGTTGCAACGATGAACCAGAAATATCGTTAGCCTACATGGTACGTGCAGTTTGCATGTAGGATTGTGACATCTGGGCTACTTTGGCAGCGAAAGCATCGTGAAAACAAAAATGCTAATCGTTTGTCAAAATTCTAGCGTATGTGCTGTTGTGCATGTGTAATGCTGCTATGCCATACATTGTGTGATAAGAATAAAGCTAAGCCTGAAGATAGGTAGATGTTTGTTTGGTTAGTAGGTTGAGAGATATTTGAAGCGGTTTTATTACAAGCATAACCTACGCCGGGGGGCAAGTTTAGTTAAAAGTTAGCTAAAATTTCAAAGCGCCATTTTCCGACGACGCTTAATATGCACATTGTTGCACAAGCCATGCACGACGACGCTTAATATGCACATTGTTGCACAAGCCAT
>JAQIWG010009855.1:0-10358 GCA_034695025.1 Chamaedrilus cognettii
AATGATGTTTTTCCATCTCCGTTTGCATGACATATTTTTGGTGCGTTAAAAGTGCAATATATATACATACATACATATTACTGCAATATTCTCTGAGATTTTGTCTCAGGTTTTGTAACACGAGACTCTTTACGTCTTTACGAGACCTCTTTACTCTCACGAGACGAAATTAAAAATCGAGTTGCATAAAGCAAAATACAGAAAATAGCCGCTGTATACAATCTATCAATTGGTTATTAACAATATTTTATTATTCATCATCTTCACGCCTCCCACTCTGCTTGTCATGAAAGTCACGGGTGTAAACAGCTGCGTTTAGTTATTGTTTAAACTAAAGTGCACAACATCCAAACCTGGATGCAAACAAAGACCAAGCCAGCTCATCAATAATTATCTGCTTTTCTTCATTGCATGCGTCGAAATTGAATACACCTGAACACATTTCACTGCATTCACACACTTCCTCTAAAAGCGCAGACGACAGTCACTTATTAACCTTATAGTACTTACTTAAAACTTAAAACTTACTTAAAACTTAAAACTTATAGCCCACGGAATATCCAAAGCGCCGTACCATAGCAGCGGAAGCATCCAGTGTGGACTTGCGATTTTACCCGGCGCATAGGCCCAACCATCGCACTATTCTGCAAGTCCATACGACCGCCCTTGCAGTTGCAGTTTCAGAATGGAGCTTTGGGGGGGGGGCTAAGCCTCCCCCATTTTGGGTTTCAAGATCCCGCAGTTGTTTAAGCCAAACCCATCTACGGTAATATGGACATCATAGAAATCCGATTTAGGGTGTCAAGATCTCCCTGTTGTGATTTTCAAGCCCCCCCCCCCGGTATAAATTTAGGAAAATTATATTATTGCGTTAAGATTGAGCTGCTTTGGTGAGATGAAAATGTGTTGGATATTAACGTGTGGTAGGTTAAAAGTTTCTGTCAGCACCCGTCCCCCTCCCCCCGCTCGTGAGTTTTGTCCGAAAAGGAAAAATGTCTTGTACACCGCTCGAGTCCATGTACTTTCAAGTTTCAAGCCCCTCCCCCCTGCGCCCCCCCTGTTGAGGAAGGCTGAAGCTGCTACTGCGCCCTCCCCTGCCGGGCTCCTGGCTCGCACAAGTCATCGGAAATGCACACGGTTGATAAAATCCGGCATGTGTTCGTTGCATTTCTCGACGTTGCGAGCGAAGAACGATACGTCAGATGAGCAGAGCGCGTTCGGGGTCAGTTGAAATGAAATAGCCTCGGAATCGACCGGATTCCATTACCGCTTTAATGGTTCTGCACAGCGGTGTAGTCAGGGAAATTGTAAAAGCGGTGAGCGCAGGAAGCTCCTATTATAATCCACGAATCAGTTTTTCCTTCATAAGCAGTACGGAACTCAAGATCGAGGGTGGGAACTGCAACCCCCCCCCCCCAAAAAAAAACTATTTAAAAACAATTATTCACACACTCATCAAACAATATTATCAACAAACTCGTCAGGTGTCGAACGCAGCAGATATTTTTTCTGCATCTCTCTTTTTTTCCGATAATTAACTGTTTTACTAAACATTACTGCCACCCTTCCTTCCAAACTCGGCACCTTTTTCACTACCTTTTTGCCACCTTTTACCTTGCCACCTTTTTCGCTACAAACCCGTCGGAATCAAAGTAATATCTATGTAACAATAAACAAACAATAAATAAATAAACCAGCTGCAATGCTATGGACTCTTGGACTAAAGGCCGGCGTCTAAAAACTGCTTCCCAATCACTCCCTTCCCCTTTAAAAAGCCAGAACACGCTCATGTATCATCATCAAGTAGTAGACTTCTCTACAAGCTTACTAGGAACGAAAGGGTTTCCAGATTAATTGCACGTTTGTGTGCAAGCCATTACGCTCCCAAAAAATTGAATTTAGGTTCGTATTATGTTCTCACTAGGCGCGGAAAAGGACTCCAAATTCAGTGTTGTTCTTTTGGCTATTAAACTATGTATGTATGTATGTATGCATGTATATTGCACTTTTAACGCACCAAAAATATGTCATGCAAACGGAGATGGAAAAACATCATTTGCTTGAATCGTAGGTGAGGGAGAAGTGCAGCAGACTACAAAAGAAAACTAACACAAAAATCATAAATAAATAAATGTTAAAGAGCAAGAAACCAACAATTCACAGAAAAAACAATTTTTAATAGAAGCGGCAGGTATTTAAAACATCAACCTTAGAAAAAAATTGGATCCAAAATATTGAGGATCATATAATTTTTACCTGATAACCAAAATACAGTAATGTCACTACAACGTCACAATAAAATCACATTTTATCGTCCAGATGTCATCTCACAGTGAAGAAAATCATCGTACAACTCAAAATGCTCAGCTCTGTTCTATAAAATGTACAATCTGTACATTGGTCCATGATACATTATAAAACATATTATAAACACTACAAAATTAAAAATCTATATGTGCAAAAACGGCTACAAACGAATGAAAATATTTCGTTTGATTTTCCAGTTGCCAGTCATGTTATAAAAGTAGCAACTCTACGCACAATTCGCAGACCCCGTGCGAATGAGCTAATATCCAAAGCATCCGTGCCTCAATGGCATAAACAGATTTTGTACTCAATTCTGCACCCTTCCACTGAATGGACTGTCGGTGTGCTGTCTTAAACTAACGGCAACGAACGCTTTATATGCAGTTAATAGCGCGTGCTAAGCGCGATCACTGCTAACGTCTGACTCAACGTATATGAACAGATCCCTAGATACAGGAACCCATAACAGATTGATGCGGGTACTGAAACTGTTAAATGAGCAATTAGTCTGCGACGCTAGACAAAAATCGGCCAAACACGACGCTTTAATGCGAATTACAGGATCGTCATGTTCTGGGTTTTAGATAGAATCGCCGTTGGCCTCGACAGTACATTAGTTTGTTTTAGATAAATAAAAATTGTCCAAATAAGCCGTTGGACCAGCAATCAATAGTTGACAGCAGTAAGGTAGTAACTGTTGGCAATTTGAGACAACGATCCATTTTGTATGTAGGCCCGTGCTGTTTTACTTCAAGCAGAAGGCACTCTAGTAAAGAATCAGTTCAATATATAAAATACTAATTACTTTAAAAGGAGACCAAAGGAACTCGTAGCCCACTAGTGCCCAGTTAATGTATTAATTCGTTCAATGTCAATCCAGTTTCACTGATCTATTCGAGTCTGAGTGAGTTTAGAACAAGGTTTACTCATTTTCGAATGACATTGAAGATGCAAATACTAAAATTTCACACTCATATTAATCTCAGTTTTTTATGTATGCAAAAAAAGTATTTCGCATTTATATTTTTAAATAGTGTGCATCACCAAACACCGAAATCATATCAATAAAGAATAAAAAATCCAACCCAAAATCTAAGCACCGGGTTCTTTACAAGAACGCATTTTTCAGCGACCTGGCAGGTTTACCGCAAATTACATACCGTTTGAAGAGCGAAGATTATTTCTACTGGTAAAATATCAAAGGGGGATATTAGCTATCGGGTAAATATTTTGTACAAGACACTTAGTGGCCCTTGATCGCGAGGATTGTGTTCGCGGATACGATTAACTGTGTTTACAGCCACTGTCTGATTGCACTCATGACGTCGAAGCAGCGAAGACATCTAGAAAAAACAGACCGTCTTCAATGCGCAACTTGTAAATGTAGATGAAAATGTAGCAGAAATGTAGCGTTCCCACACACTTTCATCTTCGATTTTATTGTATGTCACGCAGTAAAATCAGAGATAACGTGTGCGCAATGGGAATGCTGCGGAACGGCGTTCCGGAGAAGATTTTTCAGGTGGAACGGCGTTTGACGCTTTTGGAATCTACAGAAACTCAGCGTTGCTGCAGCATTCTTGCAAACATTCACTTTCTGAGCCAACTAATAAACCGCCTTATTGAAATAAAAATGGAACTAAATTTTTATTTATTGGATCATTGTATAATCATTTAAATTATGAGCAACTCTGAACGGGTCCAAGGAGAAAGTTTGTGTCCATAACTCCCCCCCCACTTCACGAATTTTTTTAGGTAGCGTTTCTCAGCGTTCTCCATAAAATCTGAGATACTTTTACATCGGTGTAATATTCGGCAAATGTTAAATGAAGTATAAATCAGAGAAAAATGACAAAGCATGGCGACTAAACGGCCTCCAAATACAATTATATTAAAAAATTTCATGCTCGCATTCAAATACCGCTTACAGCAGGTAGTTTAATTTGTGAAAAATGTGTGAAAATCTTCATTGCACGCATCATCTATTTAAACTGCAGATATAACCCAGCTTTAACGCAACCGTAAATATTTAAGCTGAATTTAGTTGAGAAATCTTTTATTTTAAAGTGCAAAAGATGTTAATCTTGAACTGAATATTGCAAGTGAGCAAAAATCCATTTTCTTGAACTGAATTTTCTATGAACCACATTGAAACCACACGCATTCACACAGCTTGCATGTTCCATACATTGCATACAACATGTAAAGCATAATGTGGAAATAATCAAGTCGGCTTGCATTTTATAAAGTACATATCTTATATTTCGGTTTTCCAACATTTTGATATTCTGATATTCGGATAATGAAAGCCTCTAGTTATGACGCGCGGCACAGCATTTACAAGTCATGAGATTTGAACCCGGGGCTGCGGCCCTTCACTTAACTAGAACCATCTCTCGAGTACGCTTGTTCACTAAATCCATCCTGGTCATCGATTTTATGGGTTAAAAGCTACAAAACTGAGTGATTGATGCCACTCTCGGCAACAGCCACCAGCAAGTTTCATCATTCAGGTGCAAGCTACAATAACCAGAACATTAACGATCCAGCGATTACCAAACGAGATCGTTGTATCAATTTTGAACACACGTAATGGCACTACTTTCTTGCAAATTAAGACATTAGGGCTGAGTTTTTTCATCGAGTGTTAAAATTTAATCCGAGGTCATGACCTCATCACACCCAATGAGCACGCTGAAAGCTTAATCTATGGTTAATTTAGCGCCATGTGATTGGTTTTTCCTGAATAAATCTCGGATTAAAATTTTAACGCTAGATGGAAAAACTCAGCCCTAGTAGATGACTCAAAAATTAAACGATTATCAGGTGCGTACATCAGCAGTAGGAATCAACCATCAATTACACAAACCACTAAAGCAGTTGGCCCTACCTACAGATTCCGGTCCCTGGTTTTCAGTTTGGGTGGGCTGGAATAGAAAGCCAACGCTCAGAAGAGCGTCCATGGTCAGTTTTGTATTGGGAGTATTAAGGAACTTGAGCAGCAACGAAGACTATTACAGTCCGGTTCTGTGCAGAGGGTCACGCACAGAATCGCTCCTCCTTCTTTAAGTACCGCTTACGACTCGCTCGAAAGGCCCTGGACGCTGCAAGGCAATTCTTTGTTCCCCGGCTTGCAGGGGGTCCCATGGTATCGATAAGACCTAATGTCGCTATAGCAAACATTATTGTTGGATCTATACAAAGCCTTTCGCACAGACTGTACAGTACAGTCAACGTTGCTCGATAAACCAATAACGCCAGGAAAGTTTTGTAAAGTTCTTTCATTTGGTTTGCCTTGTAATATGCCTCAACATTAGCTTCTCAGAATTCTTCTTCTTCATAACATATACCAGTTAAGGAAGTAGAACAGCGATCAATTATTTACAATAGGACCGTCAGTATTTGGATGACACAAGAGATATGCCGTGCATGATCCGGCGCAAGAAAATATTGTATTGTCAGACAATAGGATTTAATTATTTAACGCCAAATCCTTTTACACTCTCCACTTTATAAGCACACGTTCCCAACATCATCCGTGAATTGACGACGAGAACGGATAGAGATGTCACGTTCGGCGGCGATCCAAGGATAACCCTCTAAATCCGGATACCGGGACGGACAGGAGACACCAATAAAACACGGATCGGAGCGACGCCTTGCGGTATTGATTCCATGCTGACAGCTCAATCCGCGGATTAGCACGGGCTTGAGCCGACGATTTAGAATACGCTCAGGGGAAGGAGGGAGGGGCGATCATAAACGATGGCGTGTGATCACCAGAAAGGAAAACACAAGAATAAACTTTTATGGCGAATGGGTAGAATAGGATCTTAATAAAGATTGATGGCAAATATGGGCTGCATGTATGCACTCCTGTCCAGTGTTAAGTATACACATGGTTATCAAACTGCATCTTCACCAATTTTATTGAATTTCCGGTACCACCTAAGCACAGTCGCTATTTTTCTAACGCATATTCGCATTAGCACATTATTGTATCATTAGTTAGTGTACGGCCACTATGTTCTTTGTGATCGTTTACAGTGCTCGAGGTCCGTATGTGCCTATTATACCAGAGTGTATTCAGTAGTTTTTAGAAATATACCAGCGACTGTATACAAGCATTGCCAGGATCTGTAGCATTATTATAGCATGTATCACAAGCGACAGCAAATTATGACTAAAAGCGTGCCCAGAAGCATTCTTCAAATATTCCATATTATCATGAACAATAATGATTCGGTTAAAGTGGTTCTGAATCCGTTGTAATATTGTATTATAGACCTATACGAGTGTAAAAATTTGCATAATTCAAGAAGCCCAATGCTCTTCGCTGGTTAGAAAATGATCCAGAATCATAACTGCTATGAATATTTTAAGGTTTGTGAATACAGTAATCTTTAAAAATGGTTAATTAGGCTACGCCGGTCAATTAAATATATGTGCAAGTTTGTAGTCCAACAATAATAAATTAATCATGGTTGGAAAAAGCACCTGCCCAATTCAAGTATAAATGCATAATGTATGTATGTATGTATATTGCACTTTTAACGCACCAAAAATATGTCACGCAAACGGAGATGGAAAAACATCATTTGCTTGAATCGTAGGTGTGGGAGAAGTGCAGCATAATAGATGTAAAATCCCATCAGAAATGTTTTTCAAACATCTCGTGCCTATCCGTCTACTATAGCTAACGACATGAGCATTTTAAACGGGGTGAAGATTGTAAGTTTGATTATTTACATTTTTCCACCACGACAACCAATAAATTCTTGATGGCAATGCAAAAATATCACTCACAAAGTCACGTAGCTTTTTCAGAAAGAAACCAGATTACATACTTCGCTTGCATATATAAATAATGATACGAATTTAATATCAGGCTCTATAAATATGCGATAATCATTATATTTATATCGTGTTAAAGAATAATAAGTTTCAAGAATGAATCGGCTGCATTAGATTCTGCAAAGCGCTGCGATTACCTCAAATAAATGCTCACCTTTGACAGCCTATTTCTTGATACGCGCAATCCTATCTTCTGTCCCTTCTGCGCCATGGTTAGCAACTTTTGCAGCCGTTGTTTAATCGCGAATTCTCAGTCTCGCTATCGATATTTCCACACGTGTCTAATTAGCGCGGGCATAGATAGCTCTGATACACATAGTCATAACCACTGTCGTACATTTATTACCGTGCTGCTATCTACGCAAGACATAGCAACTATTAAGCCTACATAATTTCTCACAATAGGCCTAGGGCTCGCTGAGTGCGCTGAAGCTATAACTGCTGGTTGCTCGACCTCAATTTAAGTGCGATATAAGTGCGATTTAACTTCGTAGTCCGATTTAACCAATGGAAATCTTTGAGAGTATCGAATAATTTGATTGGTTGGTTTGGACCACAAAACTAAATCGAACTTAAATCGAGGCCGAGCAACCAGCAGTTACCGCTATTGATTCAGCTTCTTTCATGACTGAATGAGCAAACCAGTAAAACACATGCCTACATCTTGCTATCGACGGTATCGAAAGCAAACGCGCTCCAGTTGTAACAATAAAGCAATTTTTGTAGTGATGGATTTGCTATTAACTAAATTATTGTGCTGCGAAAAAGCTTCTGTTAATCGATTCAAAACGTCACGCAGAAACATGCTACCTATGGTACCTGGAACTACGTCGCAGCTCCAGAAGCCTTGCCTAGTAGCCGTTCTGTCAACATCCTACGTTCCCTTTGATTTGCTCCGACACACAGGCCACGTCGATTGAGCGTCGCGTACAAACGAGCCTTGTCCTAAAGAGACCCGTCCCTGCAGTGGCGCTGATGCGTAGACCGAGGGAGTTGGTGGGAATCGGAACCTCCCCGAAAAAAAAACAAGTTTTTATTTTGTTTTAGGGACCGTGTGATAGCACAAAGACTATAATAATCCGGTTCTGTGCAAGGGAACCGGCACAGAACCGCATCTCCTTATTAAGTTGCCTTTTACGATTCGACGGCATGCAGGGCATAAATTAAAAACAAAGGATTTATTTTATTTTTGACATTTTTTTTCTCATAAAAGTCGAGAACTCCTCGTAAATTTTTAAAGCCTCTATATCATTCTCAATTGAGGACCTGGGACTGTTAGAGAGGACGGAAACTGGTTAATTACCGCCTCTAAAATCTCCGTCAGCATCCTTCACCGCTCGCGAGTTCGGCCCCTGAGTCGAAAGTCAACCCTCCCCCCCCCCCCCTCCTCTCTCCGAAATGAAATTGAACTTGAGCCTGCGTTCCTGAGTAGCACGGTACGAGTAAGACTAGCTGGTGTTCAGCAGCTCTAAGCAGCCGCCACAGCAGCAGCAAGATTCCGCCGCAGCCCGCTGCTGTCCGTGTTTAGGACTATGTGGTTCTCCGAACACGGCATGACGGTGGGCTAGTTGTGGCTTCACGAATATCGCGATGATCCGTCGGAAAAAAAGCCGCGTTGGTGATTCATTGACGTTTGCAGCATTAGTGTTTTCGCGCGAAAAAGCATCGGGTAAAAACCGTGAAAAATGAATCCAGATTCGTTAATGGCATTGGCCCTTTGCAATGGCACATACATGTAGGCTTATAGGGACTGATAATTCCAGGGCGCAACCATGGGGGTGCTGGGGGGGGGGGGGGCTCAAGCCCTCCCCAGCCCAAATTTGATGAGTCATGCTATTCGTCCAGATCTGATGAGATTTTTTGTTGGGGTTGAGGTCCCCGATGGCGCCTCTCGACGCCAAAACGGTCTATAAGCCCAGTGATTTGATTTGGGGCGGGGGGGAGTCATGGCGGTCCAGCTAGGTTTTTCAAATGATAATAATAACAGATTATCATAGCAAATCAATCCAGGAGCGCCGGTACGATTTAGCCCTTGAGGGTGAAAAATATCAGTTTTCTGTTTAATTTTTTAAAATTAAAATTAAATTATTTCTTCTGCCTTCATTTTCTTGGGGGGGGGGGTCAAAGAAATACGGCCCCAAAAAAATCGCTTGCTTCGCACGCGAAACTATTTCTCCGCTCCCATTCAGGGGTATATTATCCATTCACTGATTACTCCAACTATTGGGGTAGGACAAATAGTTGAACCCCCCAAGCATTTTTTCCTGGTTGCGCCCCTGGATAATTGTGTAAGTCTATCCGATTCTAATGAAGTCAGTATTAAATTCTAATGAATCAGATTAAAGTTCAGGCGAGTTTTGTAACAAAAAATATTTTGGTAATGATGCGTGTCATCGTTATTAGAATCGTTACCAAAATATTTTTTGTAAGTCGAATTTTGTGTCTAATCATTGCGTAAGTTTAGATTTTTTTGAAATTGTTGAATTATGCCCAGATTCTACTTAGACAAAAGAGTGTCGATCGTGACAGAAAAGGCCTTAATACAGATCAATTTCAAGTGTAGCAATGTTTTGACTTAATGGTAGCCTATACCCTGCCCAGAGGCCGAGAAAAATTTCACTCTATTAACAAATTCACCATTAACAAATTAACCATGATTTATTTATAATCCAGTATCACTCTATTAACAAATTAATCATTAACAAATTAACCATGATTCATTTACTGGATTATAGAGTATTATGCTCTAATGATAATAGCTGTTCACAAGGGCCTACAAATGCAAGTCATCAGGATCATACACTAGATTGAAAGCGACTAATTTTGCTAGCACTAGTCTACCAAGTCTCTACCGTTGTATAGCCGACCCCCCAACAACTCCTGCAGACTGCGGATAACGAGAATGGGCTTGCGGCCCAGAGTTCCCCGGGCGAGTCGCAAAGGGTTACTAAAGAAGGGAGGGATGGTAGCGATTCTTTGAACTGTAACTCCATGACTGCAGATCTTGTCAGAATAGTGCATTCTTGACGAGATTTGGTTAGACTAAATGTGTCGTAGTTTATGTAGCAAAAAACCAAGTAATGAAGTTTAAGCAAAGTAGCGAAAGAATTTAATCATGCATGCTAAATATTTTGTATCTCTTATTTGAACGACGAGAATGTGGCAACCCTAGCCACTACATATACCCCCTAACAGGT
>JAQIWG010009856.1:0-10357 GCA_034695025.1 Chamaedrilus cognettii
AGCAGACACATGGTGGCCGCCATGGTGCGCACCACGCTCGTCTTGCTGCCAAACGGGTCTCCAACCAGCATGAACCTAGTGCAGTAGAGGATATACAGCCGAAAACCTAGTGCAGTAGAGAATATCGAGACGTGAACGTAGTCAAGTACAGGATATAGAACAGTGAAGTTGACTGAGCTGAGCACTGGATATAGAAAACCATCAACTCCAGCACTAAAAGTATGCTGCAAAAAATGCGCTGTAGGCCTTTAAATCATTGAAAAAATTCATCAACCGCCTTCACTTGAGCCATTTGGCAATTTGGTTTCAAGCAGGCCAAGCCCTGCCATGCACCTCAATTGTCGTGAACAAGACAATGCCACAAAAGATCTACATGTACACTGCTCTATGCTGTCAGGCTATGTTCCATTGCATCAAATATGCTTCATGATTGGATAATAACTCATTACACGGTTCATTATTGGAGCATCAGATGACAGCTCTCCAACCATAAGGCAGCTTATATCAAAGGAACTAAAATTTCTAAAATTTGACAAATCATAATAAAAAAATTCTCAAAGTGGACCATGGAATGCGGAGCTATTTCATTGGCTGCGGCTAAGGTCGGGTTAGGTCATCAGTTGCGCACTGACCCATGTCTGACGAGCATCATCTCGTAGACCTGGATAACCTTGTCCCTGAAGAAGGGTGCGCACTCGAGGTTGTCCCTCGCACACACCTCGGCGAGGGTCGCGAGGAAGAGCGAGTGCTGCCCCTTGGTGAGCGAGATACCGGGGAACAGATCGGAGATGATGCCTTGGAACAGGGGGATGTCGTGCGCCAGAAACTAGCAGGACAGACAGCGATACAGGCAGCAGGACAAACACACACAGAGAACATTGACTAGAAAAAGAGCTGAGAAAAAAACTTGGTAAAATAAGATGAATTAAAAATTGAAAAAGAATGAAAAAAATAATCTCAGAGTAATTCAGAACTTATTGCTAAATTGATATGCCTCCAAGCCGTGTGTAAAACGATTAAGCGAAGAAAAAGACCATGGCATTTGACCATTGAACATGAATCATCCTGTCACCTTGGGTAGGTTGATGTCCATGATAGAGCGCAGCATCTGCAACACACACAAGCAGGCATACAGATACACAGGCACACAGCGAGGGCAGTGTACCATTGTTGGCATGAATATGCTGTCCACCACGGACCAACAACTACATTTATGCATAATGTAGATTTAGAACTTCAATAAAAATGATATTATGTTTCTCCATTCTATCTTCTATTGGACGACAAATTTTTATATCATTGTAGGATAATGTGAGATAACAACGCGGAGCCCGGCGTCCGTAAGTTTCCTTTTAGCAGTTGCAATTGTAGTTTTAGTCTTAGTAGTTTCAGTTTTCTGTTTCAGTTCTTTTTTTACTATTAGACTCAACCTTTATACCAGTCGCGGCGTCGCTTGCTGCATGCAAGCAATGCTCAGTTTCCTATCTCCTACATCACATACATAAAATCAAGTCAGGGCAAGGCAAAGATTTGAGAGGGGCCAGAATGCTCTCCAGATGCAAGGTCAAGAATTGAGGGGTGGGATACCAGGATACTCTCGTCCTCTTGGTCGTGGCTCAGCTTGAGGGTCCCCGCCGCCGACAGCACGGCCTTGACCGCCCTCATGCCGTAGTCGTAGTGCGGCTGTGAGGAGAGCTGCTCCGAGCAGAGCCGGTACGTCGTGACTATCTTCACCGCGAGGGGGCGCGCCGTGATGAAGCCGTACGAGTAGAGGGAGATCTCTGCGATCATCGTGTAGTCGGGCACCATCATGGCGACAGTGCGGAACAAAACCTTTTCACAAACAAGACCGTGAGTGCAAACAGGATCTTGCGCGCAGAGGCACAATTTATTGTTAGTTTCATTGCATGACGGCGTGAAAATTGATATTACCCACACTGATCGTAGGTCCATGATAGCTGACAAACTAATAGCTTAGTGAGCAAATTCAATCAAGAAATTGAGGCAAACGCGTATATATAGTGTGTGAAATTGTTTCTAAATTTTGTGAGTATAAAACTTGGATTTGCAGTAATGCTTGCTCAAGTGCTTGTTTGCTTGAGTTTACCAGTAAGGGTGAGTCTGATTAAATTGTATGGCATGGTCAAACAGTATTTTTAAAACCTCATTGATTTTGCTGCATTATAGTGAAAAAAGTGATGTAAAAGGCTTCAAAATAGCGCCATGCCAGGCAGACTAGTCGAGGAGGAGGCTGGAGTGGATGCTTTGCTATGCAAAGTCGCAAAGTCGCAAACTTGCAAAGTCGCAGTCGTAAAGTTGCAAAGTCGCAAAGTGCATTTTAACTAAAATATCTGACTAGGGGTTGATCACAGCAATGACTTAATCAAAATTAATACTTTATTTTATTGCCCGATTCACCAGCAACTAGATCACTTTAAAGATGTTTTACAGCCTACATTCATCCATAACAAGGTCACCATGATGTCTTGGTGCAGTATGAGTTAAGTTCATTAATATTATCGTTAATAAGTGGGTAACCTTGAGGTTGTCCGGGAGCTCTGAGCGCCCTGCGTAGCCAGGGTTCATGGTGACGCAGACGTAGCACATGGGGTTGAGCGTCAGCTCCGTGCCCTCAAACACGAGCACGTCCAGGTGCAGCTGCACTGCGCGGATGATGCATAGGATCTGTGCACACACGTGCGGAATTGACAAACTATTACAAATAGAACAAACAAAATACTTCAAATAGAATACACATAATACTACAAATAGAAAAACAAAATACAATTACATAAACAATGGAAGCCCTCTTCATTGATCTGCCATATAGCAGATCTTCGAGCCTTCCTTCCTCAGAGTCCAAGTTTTAGCACAGTATAGTGCCACAGGCCAAATCACTGTTTACATAATCCTCACAAACAATAAACAAATACGATTTATACAGCACTTCTGCCAGCACCATGTGTGAGCTGAATCGTTAATAGTTTAACCAGCCCAGCGCTGACCTGCTGCGCGACGACTGAGAGGACTTCTAGTTCAATACGATTGAACTCATCGAAGCACGACCAAGCGCCGGACGAAGCAAGCCCCTTCAAGAACTGCAACAAGACATAAGCAAGGCCTGAGCTTTCAAGAACCTAAGCAAGAACAGAATATAGCAATTATGACAACCGGGCATTGAACGGAAAGAAATGAAGTTTTACTGCCACGTCGTACAACATTCCGCTGCCATTCATTCACATGAATCTGTTTTACAATACTTCTAGTGATATGATTCTTGTTCGACTATGAAATCTACCAACATCTTTCTATACAACAACTCATTAGTTTGAATACTTGTTAAGTATCTTTATATCCAGGAGAGATTAACTTGAAGATTGAGGGAGAGTTAGAGCAGGCATGTTCCCAGCCTCGGTCATGAGTTGGGTTTAAATAAGTATCAGAGCCCAGAGGTCAGGGTAGGGTTTAGATGAGTATCAGAGTCCAAAGGTCAGGGTAGGGGTTAGATGAGTATCAGAGTCCAGAGGTCAGGGTAGGGTTTAGATGAGTATCAGAGTCCAAAGGTCAGGGTAGGGTTTAGATGAGTATCAGAGTCCAAAGGTCAGGGTAGGGGTTAGATGAGTATCAGAGTCCAGAGGTCAGGGTAGGGGTTAGATGAGTATCAGAGTCCAGAGGTCAGGGTAGGGTTTAGATGCGTATCAGAGTCCAGAGGTCAGGGTATGGTGTAAACAAGCATCCATCACTCACCTTGCCCATGGCGATGTAATCGAGTCCATCAGAGCAGTTGAAGACGACGCACTGCACGGCGAGCGCCTTGGCCAGGTCCTTGGTCGTCTCTGTCTTGCCCGTCCCCGCTGGGCCCTCCGGCGCGCCGTTCAGGTTGAGGTGGAAGGCGCCCATGAGGGTGCGGTAGCAGCGGTCCGTGAGGGGCGTGATCACTAGCCTGAGGCAGCAAAACCGACACTAAGTAGGGCTTCAAGAAGATTTATTTTGCAATAAACAATAAATATTTCTAGCTTGCAAGTTTTGATTGGACTCAAAAAAATTCTCTGCCAAGCAAAATGGATCTCCAAATTATAGATAGCTATTAAGCAAACGAACCCATTTGAGCCATATTTGTTGAAAAAATTGATCTACTGTCAATTTTCATATTATAACATACACAGAGATACTTCTTGGAAAAGCTAGTTTATCCACATTCAATTCGTTTCTTAAAGCATAGATAAAGCTAAAGCATCATTGGCTGCTTTTGAGAGCATTATGAATATCAAAACGAAGAAGAAGAAGAAGTAGCTCGAACCTGCTGGTGTTGCCGAGGTACTCGTACGCGTACTTGACGCTCGCGTTGATGATGCAGACGACCACTCCCTCGTCGCGCCAATAGTAGCGCAGTTGCGCCAGCCAGCTGAAGTCTGTCGCGCTCGTCACGCGCCCGTTGCACAGCTCAGCGATGACGTCACGCGCGTGAACGTCGATGACGACCAGTGCGCCCAGAGTGATGCGCTGCTGCTTTGTCAGCGCCCCGCGCACCTGCACGCCACGCCCCCCACGAGGGGTAAATATGGATGTGAGAATTATTACAGAAATTATTAACGAACAACAATTTTACCAGCAATCAAATTTTGACTGCACGCGGATCAGGCAGGCCTGTTTCCTGTTATTCAACTGAACAGGGCTTCTAATAATCACTGCAAAATTGAAAAATTTGTCAATGGATTCATAGTATCTAACGTTTGAAATATCGACAAGAGAGTTCAAACCACACAAAATTTCAAGAGCTAATTAAACGACATCTCTTCCGATGCCAGGAGATAAATTTCAATTCCAATATAATTCTTGCAAGCAGCTGATTTACAAATAAACTTAAAAGTATTATTGATAGCACAAATTTTTATGCCACTCAGATGCGATATATCAGAGAAGGACCTTAGTAGATATTTTTCCTGAAAACACCCAATCGCAAGTGCTACGTTAGATAATGCAGCAAGCAACGAAGTAAGACACCAGTTCAACGATGCGGCCCAGCTGAAGGTTGAGTGCCTCGGCGTAGGTCGCGAGGCCTGAGGGGCGCACCCTGAGTCCTCTCCTGGGCGCCCCCTCACTCGGGGGTTCCACCCCCTCCTCCTCCTCTGCCAGAGCCTCGTGCACGCGGGCCGTCCAGTAGATCTGGGACACGCAGAGCACGACCTGCCCGGGCCAGTCCTTGACCCAGAGCTCCCTGGCCACCAGCGGGTAAGCCTGATGCACACACCCAGGCAGGCATATACATACAAACACACAGACATGATAATTATCAAAAGAAATTTGCTTTGAAGTTGTGGCATGTAAACTTATAAAAATTACCAATATTCACATGTGAATCACATGTGAATGTAGCAAGAAGAACTGTTAACCAAGAACCTGTTGATTCCTATATGACGTCACTCTAACTACTACTCACTGCCTCTGATGACGTCACGCTGGCTATGACTCACCGCCTGCGCGGCTGTGATGACGTCACGCACGGACACGAGCATCATCTCCTGGACCTGCAGCAGCCATTTCTCCACGGCGCCCCGCGTCACGGCCGTGGACACGAGCTGGCTGAACTGAACCTGCGCAGAAGTGATAGGATAGTTCAACCCGCAGCTTTCACGAACTGACTAGGCACTTCAATTAATACTGCTCTACATAGGTAATGTAATGTTTGGACTGAACTGGTGTATGTGATAGGCTCTCTATGACACTGAGAACTAACTGCTAACCGGCATACTTCTATGTTGTTTCAAGTGCATAATCTCAGTCAAACAGTCAGCAACTAAACTATACAGTCATACAAAAACCAGGCAGATAATATTGCGTACAAAAAAACCTCTCGCATTGATCAATGAATCCTCTGCATACATCTATGGCATGCATGTCATTATGCCTGCACATGTAATATGTAATTGTAGTATGTAATTTGTAACGCGCAAAAAATATGTCATGCAAATGGAGATAGGAAAACATCTTTTGCTTGAATCGTATACATGGCCTGTAACAACCCTCTTCCCATCCGCGCTGCACATAGCCTTGCACCCACCTTCTCCCCCCCCTCTGCGCTGAACATGGCCCCTACCAGCCTTCTCCCCTCTGCGCTGAACATGACCCCTACCAACCTTCTCCCCCTCTGCGCTGAACATGGCGAGTATGTCGAGCTGGGGGTCCAGCTCCAGGCGATCGATGCCCTCAAAGCACTTCTTGAGGTGCGGCTGTACACGTGTTGGGTCCTTTGTCTCAGAGAGGATCTCGAGCATCTCGTCGTTGGACAGGAAGAAGAACCTGCATGGCGGCACGACAAACAAACTCAGAGGTGGGTGCAAAGTTAGTTTCAACTCGAGTGAATGCCATTCTTGTGTGCATGAAGGTTGGCTTGTTCAAAATGCCAACAATTCCAACAAACAGCCTAGTGTTCAATGCACATCCAAATGTTTGTTGGCAAAGAAGGAGCAGCAGAGATGTGGGAGGCATGGACGCCTCGCACCATTTATTTGCGATTAATAACGATTCAATAATTAATTAATTAAAATTAAAGATTCCTTGATAATCAAATTACCATCAAATAATCGGAAGGAAGTGAGAATACAATGGCTTTGTATCAATGATACGGTAACGATTACTCAACAAGCCAAGCCACAAATTTATCCACCTTGAACGATTTGAAGAGAGGAAGTGAGTGATTTAAAACTTAAAGACACTTTATTATATTGCTGCACCCTGTAGTGAGTGAAATGAGGAATTGATGGTCACCTGGAGAAGAAGAGTCGTTTCTTCTCCAGATACGTGTTGAGGCCCTTGTTGATGCGGTCCAGCATGGCGTTGCACTCCCTCAGCTTGTCCAGCAAGCCTGGCAGGCTAGTGGCTGACAGGACCTGCCCCATAAATCAGCAAATCATCATCCAATAGCCCTGGCGGACTTGTTGCTGAAAACTTAAACCTAAAAAGCGATACCTTGCAATGTGGTAAAAAATCAATATAATCATTGAACATTTTATCCTTCGAAATAATAAATCAATAAATCATTTGCTCCACTAACATTTTTTTTCAACCTCAAATCACTACTTAAAAACGCTCATATTCCCCTCCATCCCTCACAAACCGTGAAGTTTGCAGCCCCCCCTACGATGATGTTTGCTGCTCCCTCCCGCCCCCCCCTACCATGGGGTGCGCGACGGTGTGCGCCATGACTTCGCGCCAGTGCCGGTCGACGCTCTGGAAGAGCCGTCCCTCGTCTGGCATCTGCTGGAGGATGTCTTGCGAGCAGAAGATGGGCTCGAGGTATAGCCACTGGGCCTGGACCCGCAGCCACTCGTCGATCGTGTCCTGGATGTGAACCATGCGCTCCTCCCACGCGCGCACCTCGCGCTCAAAGGGCTTGATGAACGGGCTGCCGCGCATCGTCTGCGTCTTCACGATCTGAAATCAACATAATAAGAACAATAATGATTATTCTGGTTGGCGACAGGAAGGGCATCCGACCATAAAAACCTTTGAGGGCGCACCTTAGAAATTTTTCTTCAAATTTGTTAATTTTTCCAAAACACTAACCAAAATATTCTTATTAAAAAATAACGCGGTGTCTGGGGCCCCGCACCTGGTCATCGAGCATGGTCTGAATCTCGTCGACAGAGGCGAGGATAGCGACACCAGTCTCTCTGTAGGAGGTCGTTGTGAACTGAACCGTCTGCCAGTCGTCCAACATACGCTTCTTTGCCTTCTCCAGTGAATACTCCTGCAGTACACAGTGTAGTGTACTTCTTTTACAAGTACTTCTACAGCAGAAATTAATTGTACTTATTCGAATAATAATACAAACAATACTAGACTTATATTCCGTTTTGGTGTCCAAAGATATCATCGGGGACCTCAAGGAGTAAAAGGCTACCGTTCTACTGCGGTATAAAGTATATTTCTCTAACAAATATTTCTGCCTAAATTTTCCACACAACTGGTGATAAATCATACGATGCTGAAGGGGGCAGCTCTCCCACAAATAGACCCCCCCTCCCCCCCGTTACCTTGGTGGCGGAGGCACTGATGGTCTCAAACTGGTCCATAAAGGGCATGATGTTGAGGCGCAGCATCTTGCGCAGAGTCGTGCTCGAGTCAGGGGTCAGGTCAAACTTGGTGACGTCACTCATCTGCTGCCAGTGGCGCTTGCGCAGCCCGCGGTTACACATGATCGATATCACCGGGATGTGTTCCTGTATCACATGTGATAGATACCATCAAGATTCATTGCTGTATCACACATCACTTTTTTCACAGACAATGTTTGATGGGAATCGTTAACGGACCGATCGTTAAGTCAAGTCCAGGTCATTATGAATAAGGCATACTGCCTACAAGCTCTGAACTTCCTTTGCCTCCCAGCACAGGTCTAGTGGTGATATTTCTGAATAGAAACATTAGATTGAAATTTGCAAAATATTATTAGCTGAGACGGAGAGATGATAGAGTTGGGACTAACCCTGAAGGCCTTCATGTTGTCCTGCACGCAGCTGATGACCACCGACTTGCCTGCCTGAGCCCCTGCGCCCCCTACTCCCCCGCTTGCTCCCCTCACCGTTCCCACACTAGCTCCCCCTACTGAACCAGCCCTGCCGGTCGCGTCTTTGCCACCCCCTCCACTTGCCCCTGCTCCAAAACCACCCCCTCCTCCCCCAGACGCCTCCGCCCCATTCGCCCCTCCCCCGCCCCCGGTCCCGCTTCCTTCCCGCACAATCCCTGCCGCTCCCTCAGCCCCCTCCCCCTCCGCCCCCGCGCCCCCGATGGTCGCGTCCTCCATCTTGTTTTTGTCTGCGGCGAGCAGTCGTTCGGCGGTCTGGAGTTGTTTCTTGGCACGCGAGCCAAAGAGTCGCTGCAGCTTGTACAACTCCTGCCAGTATTCCTCCAACTCCAACTCGATCTCATCAGCAGCGAGGTCGACGAATGAGCCGTCCATCCACCTGCGGCGTGCAAAACTGACGTTGATGAAATATAGGTGTGCTGCAGCACGGCATCATCCTGTGGAAGCGACGGTCTGGTTGCGGATGCAAAGAGAAATAGGCCCTATGCAAAAACAAGGAAAATTCAAGAATTTTTTTAATTTTAATACTAGGCTATATCATGTAGAGTAGTTAGTAATTTACTTGACAATACAAAGATATTATTCAAACAATAATACTTAAGATCAAATCACTAGTAAATATTTATACGTTCAGCGTTTGTTTACTGATTTTATCTCAGAATTCGTTTTTTGTTCAAACATCACGACTGTTGCCGAGATGCTCGAAATCAAAATCGCTCTACTAGATATTTCAATACAAGTTTTTTTGTAGAAAAATCACCAAAAATTTAGACATTATAAGAAGCAATGATAATTGATGACGCAAAAAAAATGAGATCCTTAAAGAATCAAGTTATTTTTCTTATGCTCATCGCTTCCCTCTCGGATTCCCCGCACTCCCTGTCAGCAGGGAAACAGGCATTAAAGAGCGGCGAGAAAGGTACTTTTTCTGTGCCTTGGTCCACTTGGCGACAACACTGAAGAGGCGGTGGTAGAGGTCAAGGGTCGCGCTTATCTCCTCCACCTCGCTGAAGTCAGTGAGGGGGCGGCGGTACAGCCCCTCCTCGTGGTGGATCCACGCCACCTGACACGGCACAGGGACCAAATTTTGTTTGTGGCTAATAAGAAAATAAAAAAGAGCTGTCATAATTTTCCACTGATTTGTGTGCAATTGATGGTGTGTTTATCGCAAATATTCAATGATGATCATGTTGTAAAACTCTGCACAAATGTAGCTGGTTGTACTAACAGATAGCCTTTAATTCATCGCAAGTGAAAGCGCATAAACCAATTTAGATAAATAAACGTTAAATTATTTGCAAGTCCTGGCCTGAGCCAAGGTCCAATAAATCAAGTTCTAGTAAACATGCACTTTGCTTCAAATATAACCAATGTGAAAATAACAGTTCAAATAGAAATACTACGTGTTAAGCCTAATTTAGTAAATGTTATGAACAAGACAAACCAATAAAATTAAAATTGAAATTAACACTGGCCGCCCTACCTGGGTGCCGACCTCGGCGAGGCGCCGCTGCACCCCTCTCACGTCCCCCGCGTACTGAAACATGCGCCCCAGCTCCGTGTAGTCGGCGAACTCCTCTGCCCGCGCGCGTAAACGTGCCAGCTCTGCACGCGCCTTCATGCGCTGCGCGGCCACCATCTTGTCCGACAGGCTGCACAACATCTCTGCGCGCTGCAACAACAACAGACACAGCTACAACAACTACAACAACTACAACAACTACAACAACTACAACAACTACAACAACTACAACAACTACAACAACTACA
>JAQIWG010009857.1:0-10357 GCA_034695025.1 Chamaedrilus cognettii
TATTGTACCCCCCCCCCCCCCGCTCATGATTATCGCCTAATAGTGATTTACAAGCTACACCAGCTAGACAATTCATTAAAATGCGGACTGAGTGAAAAATGTGCTGACGAACTCAGTAATCAAATTGAGATGAGAAAGCACCTAGATTGTTACTTGATATTTTGTTATCATCTTGTGCAGGCTATTTCTTATCGCACAAGGAGCATCAGATTAATCAGGATGATTTTACAGTTATTGCAAGGATGTAATTTTATGCCGGTCATACAATATTCCAAAGGAGCTAAAGGGCGGTCATATTATTTTTGACATATTATATTAAGTTCAACGGTTAGGCTTTACTTTTTTCGGACATGTCGCGCGCCACAAACTTGTGGTATAATGTGCACTCCACATAGACCGATAGGGAGCGCTACAGACACACGCACACACACACTCGCGTTTTGTGGCCGCATTCCCCGCTTACGCAGGGGTAGGCCATTTGCATCCATGCACACCCGCCCTCCACTTTATCCTATCCGTCGCATCTTCACGTCATAATTTTTTAGCTTTCATATCCTTCTCTGACAGGCTTTGCCACGTCGTTTCCAGTCTTCCTATATGTCTTTTTCCAGCTACCTCATAATCCATACATTCCGCACCCAATCATCCGGTTCATTTTTCCAAGCAAGCCCCAGCCATTTCAGTCGGTTTCTCCTTCCCACCTCCCCCACTGCCTCCAACCCCATTCTAGCTCTTAAGTCGGCGCTATACTTCCTCTCTTTCAATACACCCCACTCATCCATCACACCATTCTAGGAGTGCAAGAGAATGTATGTGCATTTGCTACAAATGCTTATTGCAGACATGCACCACGTATGATTATATGAAGTGAATAATGTAGCTCTTTGATGCAACATGTTGTCTAAATGAATTTCAAGGCATTAATTTTTGCGTGTCTCGTCACTGCGTTGCTTTTGCAGTTTTCTACTGCAAAACAGTGATGACTTTTACTTTTTAAAACTCGTCTTGAATATCGAATGTATTAAGTATTGAATATGATATTATTGCTATTCTCTGGTGAGCAGGACAAGAGTACAACTTCAACACTCTGACGTCGAACGAAGTCAACTCGCTAACGGAGCCGTATGACTTCTACAGTATCATGCACTACGCGCGCAACACATTTGCGCGCACGGCCAGCCTCGACACGATCATCCCACGCAAGGAGCACCTGATGACGTCACGGCCAGAGATAGGCCAGCGCGTCAAGCTGAGTCCCGGCGACATCACGCAGGCCAACAAGCTCTACCGCTGTCCCAGTGAGGAGCTCATCTCTGTCCGCATCGTAGCATACGTCGCCAGGGCATAATTCAACCTGCAGCACTGCATGGAATGCGAAGTTGTAAATTGGAATATGCAGTTCTAACTGGCGATCTGTGTGTTTTGATTCAATTCAATCTGATTCAGTCGTGACGTCATTTTTGTTCTATGGTAATTGAAAACAAAATTACTCTCGATTGAGCAGCTGGGCTTCAGTCTTTTCTTCCTCTTCTTCTTCTTTCTCCTACGTGTCGTTGTTGCCCAGAGTGCGGCGAGACGCTGCAGGAGTCGAGCGACACGTTCGGTCACATGACGGGGGGCGTGGACAACTCTTTGATTGACGCAAATCCTGAGATCTGTCAGTGGCGCATCTCTGGGACGCACGGCGAGAAGGTCGTTCTCAACATCACTACGCTCGACCTGCCCGAGTCACCAAACTGTGTCATCGACTACCTCGAAGTGCGCGACGGGCACTGGAACAGATCCCCGCTGCTAGGTGGCGCGACCGAGCCTTGTCTTGTCACAGATGTAGAAATCGTTAATGAATATTTAGGAGAAGATTCTAGCAAGTTGACTATACACCAGTCTCTTAAAGCTGTCATTTGTAATGAATAAAGTATTCTGTGCTTCAGTAAGTCAGGCTTTCATTAATTGCTTTTCAAGATCTTGTTTGATTTGATCTTATTACTTTTATTTATATGTAGGCCTATATCGCGTTACACATGTATGCTAACTGCCACAAGCCATCACTTTTTCGAACAGTCTGGCAAGGATCATGTTATCATGTGCATTTTATTTTTTTGTGTATGTGTGTATTTGTATGTGTGTTTGTTAGGTCGATTTTGTGGGTCCAAGCTGCCGCCAACGCTCATTTCATCCGACAGTCGGGTTTGGATAGAATACAGACGGTCGGGCGGATCCATCCACCGCGGGTTCACAGCCAAGTACGAGGCGGTCTGCGGCGGGGAAATAGTAAAAGAGGCCGGAATGCTTTCCAGTCCTAACTATCCAGACTTCTACAAAGCAAACAAGGAATGTGTGTGGAAGATAACCGTTCCCGATGGGTACTCGGTGGCACTAAAATTTCAGTCATTTGAGGTATGGTGTCATAAAATTAGGCTTTCTTTAATTCATGTTATCTTCTGTGGTATTCATTAAGTACAGCACAAGTTACGATTCTTTGTCATAGAAACAAACGACTTAAAGTTTTGCTGTTAGATATATGGCTGCTAGTGTGATCTAGTCAGTTCTTGTAACAAGATAAACTGATAAAGGGACATATTCAGTGATCTTAGCTAAATTTTAATTGAAAACCGTTCAATAAATTTGTTCAATACCACAACATTTTCTTGTGTTTGCCTTCATAACTAATTCTTGCTGTCGACTTTTATTGAAACCATTCATGGATATCAAAACCTTCATCCCTTATTTGTGAAAGTGTAAGAGATCTCGCAGCACCTGGCACTCCATTATCGAAGGAGGCCCTGCTCCGCTCAGCTTTAGCCTGCACACCAGTAGCCTGGAGATCAACTATACATCGTGCCACGTCACCATAGTGTCGTTCGCGACCGCGAGAGAGAGTTTATCCCTTAAAGGATTCCGTGATCATGTTACATGTTCTTGCACTGCGCCTTCTGTCATTTTGATAGCATTTTGTCTTGTCATTTTCATTATAAATTGTCCGAAAAGATACAAAATTGATTGGATGTAGCGTCGGATGATGTAATGTGTTGAGGTGGAGAACCATGACCACTGTGTGTACGACTACGTCGAGGTGCGCGATGGTCACGACGCACTCTCGCCGCTCATCGGCAAGTTCTGCGGCTACAAGATGCCCGCCGACTTCAAGTCCGCAGGAAGCAGGCTCTATGTCAAGTTTGTATCAGACGGGTCGGTCCAGAAAGCCGGATTTGCAGCGACCTTTGTCAAAGGTGGGAGTTTGATTTTATTGAAGAATTATTTTTTGTAGAATAATTGTTGAGAAATCAGTAGAAAGAATTAGTAGAATTCTTATTATTGCATTCTTATGATCATCTAAATAGCGTTTGTAGGTTGTGTATTAAATGTTTTTAAAATTGAATAGTGTCAACTTGCTACCTTGAGATAGTTATCAGTTGAAAAGCAACGTTGAAGGCTACTTTGTAGCAACTTGTTAGTATTTTGTTATTTGTTCCCATATTTATTAAGCTTTTTGATCTAAAAAATAAAAAAATAAGCTAATTGAAACTGTGCAACAGAAATTAATGTGATTTTTTGGGGCTTAATATTTTATTCTGATATCCAGTTAAATGTAGATTCAAAAATTGAACTTAGATCAGATTGTTGTTGAAGAGTTAATACTTACTGCTTGAGATCCGGGTAAATTAAGTTAATCTCGGATTAAATTTTCTGCATTGTGACTGATCAAAACTCATTTTATGCTGCGAGCATGATCACAACACTCTGGGCCAGTTGCTCAATCGAGAGTTATTTGTTTTAAAATAGTCGCAGAACAAAAATAGCATCACGACCCAATCAGATAGCATAGATTATATCTCTCATCTACATGTAATTTCAACGGGCTATTCTAATTTATCTAATTTCTAATTTAGATCTGAGATTATCCAAATAACCTTCGATTGAACAACTAGTTATCTATCAAATAACAACTGACTTACATGAACATATTTTTGCTAGAAATCTTCTGACGCGAGGCATTTGTTCAAATGCGTAACAGAATTTGACGAGTGTGCGACAGCTGATCACGGATGTCACCACCGCTGCGAAAACACGCTGGGAGGGTTCAAGTGCACGTGCAACATTGGCTACGAACTGCACTCGGACGGGGAAAAGTGCGAAGGTACAGATGCGAAAGCCTGGTTGCGTAATTCTTATGAACTACGCTATTCTAGAAGGCGTGACCAATGATAGTGATGTGCGGAATATTGTTAAGATGTTGATACAAAATAAATTTACTTTAGACGTAACATATTATTCTAGGCCAGAACCAATGCCATATTAAGAGCTGATTGAGCGTTAAAAGGTTGTTAGCCGGTACGGCTGAATAAATTTGACAACTTCAAAGGAATAATAACTGTTAAGAATGGTATAATGGTATAAGAAGAAAAAGCATTGCTTTTGACATAATGTGTGTGAGGTATGAGAAAAGCATTTATTTTGACACGCCAAGTTTTTTGAACAAGCCATAGTCCTAACCCCACTTGCGATTTCTGTACAAAATTGAAAAATTCTGGCTTGGATTAGAAAAATCCCCCCTAAGTTAAGCAACTTGGATTAGAAAAATATCCCCTAAGTTTAGCAACAAGGCAGGATGCCCCTCTTTAAAAAATTCATAGGGCGAGCACTGCTGATGTAGCAACATTGTTTCAGATGCCTGTGGAGGCTACATCAATGTTCCTAACGGCACCATCCAAAGTCCGAGCTTTCCCGACATCTATCCAGCCAACAAAAACTGTGTGTGGCAGATTGTCGCTCCCTCGCAGTACCGCATCACTATCAACTTCACCCACTTCGAACTGGAAGGTAACAATGTAAGTTGAAAATGTAGTCAGCGCTGCACAAACACTAGCAAATCAGGTTGTATTGTAAAAGTTGATTGCATAGCAATGCGATAATTGTGTTATAAATGTGTGCTAACGTTAATTGAATATCATCATTTCAATATTTGGCACCTTCATTGGTGACATCATCTACATCACAAGCGTTATGGAGATCACGGAATATTTGACATTTAGCCAGTGCTTGAATTCTAGCCTGGAGGTTGGGAGGTATTTTGCCACCTCTGGTGCCTGCTATAACCCTCCCCCCCCACTGGTATTGTGTGGAGTATCCTTGCCAGGGATGATTCTCTCCCCCCCCTACTCGTCTAAGACTGATCTAAATCAAAAATGCACTTCAAATAAATTTAAAATCAGTGTTCAGGAAGGCCTTGAAAATTAAATGTGGAAGGTACTGTTAAGAATGGCCTTAATAAAATTAATAAGTTAACTCTTCTGAAACGCTGTGAAAATGTCTGCTACGACCTCCCTCCCCTCCCCCTTCAGTAAGAAACCTTGAAGTCCTCCATTGCTTTTAGGCAAATTTGAGAATTGCATTTAGTTTATTAAACCTGCACTTCTATGCCTGAGAACGGTCCATAAAAAGCTGAATTCTAAAACAATAAAAATGCCTTAAGGTCTTACCTTTCAAAAACTAAATGAGAAATATTGACTGGTCAATTTATCCCTCGTCTCTCTGCTGACTGCAGCAAGACTGCGAGTACGACTCGGTAGAGATGAGGAGCGGTCTGGACGCTGACTCGAAGGTTCACGGAACATTCTGTGGGTCGGCGCTGCCACAGCCGATAACTTCTGAGGGGAATACCCTGAGGGTCACCTTCAGCACCGACAACACCGTCCAGAAAAATGGGTTCTCCGCTTTCTTTGTTACAGGTTAGCCAGTCTTTCCAGTTTGAATATTATAACTTCGTTTTTTTCGTGAGAATGCAGATAGATCAATTCTCCACTTTCTTTGTCACAGGTTAGACATTATTTTCAATTTGAAAATTGTGTGAAAATTGTTTGCTTTCTTTGTCATTGAAAAATTGGTAGATTAAATTTTATAATTAAGATTTAAATTTTGGATTTATGACGCGGTACAACATAAAATTTTTCTGTGCATGTAATTTTGGCAAATTTTGAGAATTGGTCAAACTCGCAAAGATTGCATGCTTAAAAATAAAGATGCAGAACCTATATATAATTAATGTGCAGTGCTTAAAAATGCAAAAATCAAGTGCAACGAAATTTACGAGAGGCAAAGCTAGCAAAATAACATGCAACAAAAATGTCATGTTTTACAGTAAGCTGGATACTTTCATTCTTTGTCGCAAGCTCATATCTGATGCTATAACATAACTCATAGTTGATGAAAAGTTAATTGCATAGTGGTCAATAAATTATGAATCTTTACATCACCCTATCAGGTTGAAATAATTTAGGTGCATTTTTGAAAGACTCGATAAAATGACATCTGTGCTGTCTGATCAGACCGCGACGAGTGTTCTCAGGAGAACGGCGGTTGTCAGCACGTGTGCAGAAACACGGTCGGGTCATACCACTGCACGTGTCACAGCGGCTTTACGCTGCACGACAACAAACACGACTGCAAGGAAAGTAAGCTTAGTCTTACACTCGCTTTCTATTATTATGTCCTGACTGTTATCGCCACTTAGACAGGAGAGAAAATACACAATGAAAACAATAATATAATAAAAAACAGAATTGCTTTTGACAGGCTATCTTTGCAGCAGCTTGAGATTTTCAGGTTTTCGTGTACAACGAAGCAGCATTGATCATAAATTTGATAATAATCTAACTTCCGAAGGGCATAGGGTGCAATCAGCATAGGCTCCCTGTTGGGTAACAACATCTTGTAGGCCTCCATACTTCTAGCATAATCCTTTTCAGACAATTTGTGGGACGTAGACCTGTATGAATGCTACTGTAACAGTTGCTATTGACTCCAATCGCAGTATTGGTAAGATGGCTGTGCTGCCGGTGGTAGGTGGGTGCAAGCACGACATAACGAAGCCCATTGGCGAGGTTACCAGCCCCAACTGGCCCGACTACTACCCAAGCCGCAAAGACTGCACCTGGCACTTCGCCACCACGCCCGGACACAAGATCAAGCTGGTGTGTACGGCCAGCAAACCGTTGAGCATGTTTCACAATTCACTGCACATCTTATGATTCTCCTATAAAAATCATCTTTTTTTGACATCCATTCTAATGCATTACAGGTTAGCCTGTATCGCCGTGTCCGTGTTAACACAGGATTAACGTTTATATTGGAGCTGGATTTTTACGGCGGATGCCCTTCCTGTCGCAAACCATAATAATAAATTACCCTGGACGATGATTTGGACTTATCAGCTAGCGACACTTGTGTGTTTAACAGCCTTGCTAAAGGGCCTGTAACGCATGGTTTCATAGTTGCCGGCGCCAGGCTTTACGCCCATATATGGGGGCATAGGGTCGCCCAAGACGGGCGGTGGAAACGCTTCCGCTAATAGCTGTTGAAGCACTTCTGTATTCTACGAACTGTTAAGCGATTCTCTACGCTACCGATTGTAAGTGCTTCTCTACGCTACCGACTGTGAGTGAAGCGTTTCTCTATGATACGAACCAGTGTGTCTCCATCATGATTTATCCCTGATCCTCACCTGGATAACAAATAACAATAAGAATGTCTGGCATAAAAAAAGGCATCAAAAGCATCTTTGTTGACATAGTTATATAGATTATTATGTGAAGAGAGACAATAATCGATTTTGACATAGTAACTGTAGTAACTGTGAGGAAAAAGTTTTATCGGTATCAACTGCCCCTCCCTCCCCGCTCGCGAGTTCTGCACGGAAAGAACAAAATCTTTATCAGTGAATATGGTGCTATGCTCTTGTTCTATATGATTCTGTTAAATTTGATGCAGATTGTATAACAAGAACATGTTGCATGATATATTGAGGACATGTACTGTGATGTTAATCACGGCCCACCGTGCGGTTCATTATCCCGAACTGCGATGATCTGGTTTCAGATGTTTGTTGAGTTTGAAATGGAGGGTCACACTGACTGCACATACGACCACGTGGAGATCTACGACGGCGATGACGCGAACAACAGACGCCTGGCGAAGCTGTGCGGCAGCAGCAGCCCCGCGTCAGTCGTGTCCACCGGCAGCAGGATGTACATGACCTTCTACTCGGACGCATCCGTGCAGAAGAAGGGATTCCTTGCCACTCACACTACCGGTGCTGAAAACTGTTAGCGTTTTTAAAATGTTTGCATTTATTGCTACATGCAAACAAAATGTTAGAATCATGCTCTTGCAAGAAGCAGATCAGCTAATGTGTGAATTTGCTCATTTAAAAATAGAGGTCGAGCAACCAGCTGTAATTCTCTTTTTAATTCTGTTGTGGTATGTAACTGATAGTATGGAGCAAAGTCGTTATTTTTGTTCGGTATTTTTGTAGGTGCAGTAAAACATGCAATTTTTGCTTGCATGTAATTTTGTTAAATTTTGCGCATCGGTAAAACTAGAGAAAGTTACATGCGCCAAAATAAAGCTGCAGAACATAATGGGCCAACATAAACACGAAAATTAAGAGCAGGAAAATTACTGCGTGGGAAAACCGGCAAAATAACAAGTAACATCTAAAAATTCATGTTCTGCAGTATTAATTTCTAAACAAATTATAAATTTGGATTAGAGAAGAAGACACCAGGCAAGATGGCGGATGAAAAAGTTTACATGCTCTGTAACTTGCTATGCTCTCTGTTCTACTATATTAGAAAACGCACGATAAAGTTACTAAGTGCACAGATTAATGACTTCTATGACTCTGCATCGATGTCGGCAGTGAAAGAACGTCTTACGTTGGATATAGCGCAGCTCAAGGCGGATAGCACTCCACACATGATCAGCCGGCGGGAACCCTCGGACGTTAAGCTTAGGCAAGAAATTGAAGATATCTTTGTTTTGGCTACATTCGCGGACGAAAATGGTCTGGTGAACAGTTTGCCTAAATATGTGACGGACTCTCCCGATCAGCTCCCGCAGTTTCTCGTTGAGAATGGCGACATTGCGGCGTTGTTCAATATAATGGATAAAATGGAGTCGGTGTCGGAATACATAAGAAACGAAAACTGTGCCCTCAGGTGTGCTGTGACCGATATCACAGCCGCCATGACACATCAGAGCGCCTCTAGCGTGAACAGTATAACCACCGATATACCTGCGCATGAACCACGACCCAGTTACAGCGCTGCGCTCAACTCGGGAATAAATGTGACCAATGCCGAGTCTGCAGCCGACTCGTATACCGTGGTGCACAACAACAGACATTTCGACGACTCATCGTGCAGCAAGCGTCCTCGGCCCTCGTACAACCCGCCAGTCGCAGCGCCGCCAGCCAGCATCAACAACAACAATCCGTCGAGGTCAGCTGTGACTAATTGCAGACCTGCTGTTCCTGCGATCGTCGGTCGGTCAATCGCTCATCACGATCGCATTAAAGCGGCGTCGCCAAAAGAAAATAAATCGGCATTTTGCGTACGTTAGCAACGTGGACGAGGCAATCGACACAGATGAGTTGGCTGATTTTCTGCGCAAGGAGTTAGATGTCAACGTCTTGACTATATTTCCTACAAAACTGTCAAGAAAATCGAAAAACGATCACAGCACGGCGTTTCGGCTTTGTATTCCCAGTAAGGATGTCGATAAACTGTTGGATGAAGAGAGAGGCTACCCGAGGGCATAGCTGTGCGGGAGTGGGTCTTTAAGCCTCCCGGTGGCTCAGATCGTGACCCACCTGCTCCACGCCGTACTGACGAGTGCAGGCCGACTGTTCGTAGCAGCAGGCGCGATGGCGCTGTCTCGTCCAAGCGCCGAACCACTGCGACTACGGACGAGCGACTATAGGCAATCCTACGGCACGACCACGACCTTCAACGGGCAGACGCCCACGGCAGACTCAAGATTTAACTGGGCTGATTCAATGTCACCGGCTCCCTCGCTGGGGACGTGACCTCTTACCCTCTGGCATCTGGCGCGACGAGCGCATCTGTGCAGCCAGTCACGGACGACACGCCGGGTGTCCCAGTGCAGGCAGTCGCGGTCAATGGGGAGGGAGAGCTGCGGGGCACAGGAGGATGGAGGCTATACTCTAATGGATACAGCTGAGAGTAATCTCCATCTATAAATGGCTCTCAATAATCAGGAACTATCCATGCTGACAATTAATGCCCATGGTTTTAGTCAAATATAAATGTTTTTAACTGATGTATGCACTTCGCTCAAATATGACATTATTTTTAGTCAAAAACATTGGTTAAATGTAGCCAACATGACAAAATTGAGACGTATTAGTAATGATTATTTGGTTTTTGGTGAATTCGCCATGTTAAAAAGTAATGCTAGTGGCATTTGAGTCGGCCGTCCGTATGGCAGAACTGCAACACTTGCGAAGAAAACTTTGTCTGCCTTAGTGACATGCAAATTAGTGAGTGAACGGATTGTT
>JAQIWG010009858.1:0-10356 GCA_034695025.1 Chamaedrilus cognettii
CGTTCATCAGCGTTCATCAGCGTTCATCAGCGTTCATCAGCGTTCATCAGCGTTCATCAGCGTTCATCAGCGTTCATCAGCGTTCATTAGCATTCATTTTGAATGAAGACGTAATGCTGCGAGAATAGTCACCATTTTGTTTCATTCATAACGCTTCGTAATTTATCATAACCAAGCCTGTTTTATAACTAAAAACTTCGTTAAAAGGTTACTTGAAATGATTGAAGCAACTAAGCGGACAATGTTGTAGACTAGGCCTACTTCCTTGTACATACAGCATGTGCAGCGATACAATGTTAAAGCCGGCAATCATTAGTTGGCCTATGTAACTTCACAAAGAAATATGATGCTAAAAATGCTTATCCCTCAAGCTGACATGACATTATTTCTTTGTTCGTTATTACCATTCTACATTAGGCCTACTAGACAGAGGCATGATTACAGAAATCCAAGGTGTTGTATGTATCTACACCCTGTCCCGATGAAAATGACCACACTTTAAATTTTTCATAACTCGGTCAAAACTTATCAGATTGGTCTGAAACTTTATACACACCAACTGTAGCTATATCTACACCAACTTGAAAATTTGTAGAGAAATTCGTGAACTTTTTTTTAGGCACTTTTTTTTAAAACAGCCATAATTTTGTCAAATTTGCTCGAATTTCTCTATAAATTTCCAAGTTGGTCTAGATATGACTACAGTTGTTGTGTATAAAGTTTCAGACCGATCTGATAAGTTTTGTCCGAGTTATGACAAGTTCAAAGTGTGGTCACTTTCATTGGAACACGGTGTATATGTAGGCCTAGGTATGAAATTTCATTTCAAGCAAAGTCAAGTAAAATACATCAGAACAAAGCAGAAGTTAATGACCTCACCGTTGCAAGAGTTCACTCCTCTCTTCAGCTCATAGTGCGTCACAAGATCAGTCGGATCATAGCCGGGCGCAGTGGTGGTCAGCCAGCACTGGCCCGCCCCGTCAAAGTCGATCCCGGTGCAGGAGGTCTGGGCGAGGCAGCTCTGCTGGCAGGCGGTCGTGTTGCCGGCGGCGGCGGGGACCTGGGTCCCACCCAGGACGTTCATGCTCGGCATCGTTAGCCATGTGTTGGAGCAATCCGCTGCGTGCAGAGGAGAATAATTAAATCGGTGAAAACAGTGAATTGTCACAGAAAGAGAGAGCAGGCCCAGGACTAACGCTATGCCCCTACAATACATTTATGATAGAACTTAGTTCGCCTAAAATAGCCGCATTATGTTGTTTTTACTTGTCGCAGCTTTTGCTCGAATGTTTCGTTTTTAAGCTATTGTATTTGTGTTTTGATTATTATATATTGACCAAGCTAAACGATTATGGGCGTAATTAAGAAGCAGGCTAATCATTGGGGGTACAAAAGCCCACACGTAGGCCTCATGATTGCATACTAGTAGACTCTTCTGAACAAAGTTAAAGTTATTACCAGCATAAAAATCTTAGGCTACGCGTACGCCTACAGTGGCCTACTGAAAAGACATAAAATGTAAGTAGGTATTTTCAAAAATTATACCAAAGGCGCGGTCAAAAAATATACGATGCATTCAAATCGCACAATTCGCTGAAATTATTATTAAGACTTACTATTGCCTTTAAAATAGGATCAGTAGGCTCAATAGAGCGCATTGGTTTAGAATAGAGCGTATCGTTCGTTCGTTCGCGCATAATTCGTGCACAGTGCTCGATTACGTGCATTTTACAATCTTTCCCGTAAAATGCAATATTAAAGTCTAATTGACTATAATTGAGTAATATTGAGTCTAAAGTCCATCTTACCTGTTTGAGACCGGGCGAAGTCGAAGAAATAGATGAACGATAAAGCGAGAAACTCGCGATGTCCTTTCATTTTGCTATATAGGCCTGTATAGGCTTAGTACTTGACTATGTAGTTTTGGGACACCAGCCTATAATAATATTAACAGTCGTTGGACTCAGTTTTCCTTGTCGCTGTTTAGGCTCAGCTACATTAACAGTCAAATACTACTGTGTCTGATGAACCGATTATAATTGACTGAAATAGCTACGACAAAGGATCAGCTTTTCGGGGTGTAAGAAAGACACTGACATAGCCTAAGCGACAATAATGCTACACACTTCCCATGTCGTGCAGCTTATTCATGCAGGCTACGGTCCAAATCGATCTGTACCTATTCGTGATGTATACCAAGCCACGCCTCTTCAACTAATCTCGTGCCACCAGTGCAGCTATCGTTCTGGTGCATTAACCTAAGTAGGCCAAAACTATTTTGGCATCGTTTGTCCGTAGCCCATGCAGCATAGGCAAACTCTTCGTTGCACGCCATGGACTAACATTATAGCTGCAGACTAGCAGATGTAGGTGCCTTTAACTATAACAGTTCGTGTCGTCAAAAAACACTCATGCGTGACAAAGTCGTCACGGTTGTCGGAACAAGGTTTACACAAGGCTTCCTCGTGATAAGACTCACAATTATTGTACCATACTCTCTGGCGCATGGTCTACTATTTCGTTTAGCGTTGGCTTTGCAACAACGGTCAAAGGAGCACGCTATGATCTAGTCCTACACGTATACCCGGATTCTACAATCTGGGCCTACAGCTCATTATCCGATTATACAGTGCAGTAATTAGTTAATCTTGACCTTTTGTGTACTACAATTTCACGACATACGACCCTTTTATCGCCCGGGAAGCTTCTATGTCTTCGACCCTTTTACGACTCGTTCCGGAAACTCTGGGAGGCTGACCTATTTTTTGTTTATCCCGGTCTACAGAGGCTAAATGTGGGCAACATAACATTGTACAGTGTACACTGTACTTGTAGGTCTATGTCTATTCGTATCCATGAGAATACTCAATGACTGTAGTCGCCTACTAGCGCTTAATGCAAATGGTAATAAAGAAAAGCGCGTTAGTGTATATCGAAATAGCTAAGGTAAGGCTTTGCAAAATTAGTTAGCCTATAAATTTGCTATTTATAATTCGAATTAAGAGTCAAAATTAAACTGTCCTTCGTTGCGTAGTCCATCCCTAAAGCACAACACAAGCAAAATATTCAATGACGAAATGAAAAGCTCTGTAACACAATGGCCTATGAGAAGCATATTTGCTTTAGATTACGAATAATTATTATCCGACATAAAGTAAATACATGGTACGCCTAAATGCCAATTGTTGTGTCCAAATGACAGGATCGCAGTACCAGCTTACCACGCTATAGTGAACTCGCTATTGTGCTCGCTAACAGGACAGGTCCCTGGCATCCAAACAAAATTAGCGTGGGAGTCATTTTACATTCACGATTACAGTGTATGTTAAATGAAATCGTTTAACTTCTACGTGAGAAAATCGTAGCCAATCACCGGTTTTAATCCAACTGTTGAATGTCATACATTTTACTTTAACCAGCAGTGCTTCTGATTTGAACCGGACACTTTTGAAAAACAACAATCTTGTTTTTGAAAAGCTTACTTTTCAAAAGCTTGTATTTAAAATCTGGTCACAATTTCTGCATCCAGGATAAATCATAATTATGTACACGCATTTCTTTCTCTCGTTAGGCAAAACAATTGAATTAGCACACAGACATGTCCTTCCTAATCACGTGACAAACATCATTCAGGCGTCCATAAAAAGACGCTAAGATATATTGTACAAGCAAAACTATCAATAAATTAAGCGTCACACAAATTTAAGTAGGCCCCCAGTCTAAATCTCAGTTAAGCATTATCCTTGTGATCATCTGAAACCGGGTCGCATAGAAGTGAGATAAATTCATTTTGCGTGTACAGATATACAAATGGTTAAAGGGACATTGCTCCTTTTGGAGGGATAAATTTAGACATTGAACCAGTGCATTTGATATGGACAGCAAGCGACAATAAATATTGAGGGGTGGCCGCCACCCCTCTCGCCGCCACCGATTCCTTAATTCCACTACTGGGTGCCAGCGAAGCTGTTGCATGGAGCCCGGTGCGTAGGCGCTAGGCGTGTTTGTTGAAGAACTGTAGAAAGCCGAGCAGCGCCAGTGACGTCACAATCCACGCTGACGTCACCGTCAGTCTTCTTGCCGCGCCACCTCCCGAGTTGCCTGACCAACAAAACGGCTGTGTGACACTCTGCTAATGCCTAACACAAAAGCTGCATGCCTGCACATGGAACTGCGTGTGGGGATCATAAAGGGCCTTAAAATAATCCCGCATATTAATTTTCTCCAGGCTGAGCAAAAGACAATAAAACCAATAACATATACCAGATCAAAAAACCAATTGCAACTCGGACACCAGCTATAACCACTGCACGCATAGTAATAACTGACAGTGTGCTCAATGCTCATCGCCAAAATTGTCCGTTTAATGGGCACTCTCTAATAATTGTCTAAGCCTATGCAAATTAGCACTAGCCGCAGGTCGGTAGATCTACCAGAACACACCATTTTGTCTTGAACACAAACTCAAGAAGACAAGATGGTGGATCTCGCAGTAGGCTACTAGCTTCTCTCCGGCTCTGGCTTCAACTACGTGTAACATTATGAGGCGACTGACCCGCGGTGCGGGAGGTACCTTTGCTGGTGCTCGCGGTGAGGTAGACGGTCGGACTCTGCGACACTGTGCTGGACGCCGATATGGCGCTCGAGCCGCCATTGTTTGCCGGGTTGATGAAACCAGGGGTGACGATTTCTGTGTCACAAGGATGTTGTCAGAAAACGTTGTCGGTTAAGTTATTCCCTTATGGTACATGTGGAAAGATTGAGCTGCAATGAATTATATCTCAAACCAAAATCGAGATAATGCGCAATTAATACATGATGCACGCAGGACATGTGCTTCTAAAGATAATTGCAACTAACTGTAGCAGTAGGGTCTGTGTACAGCAGCTAGGTCTATTTGAATAACCGTTTTAAAACATTTATTAAAAGAATAACAAAAAATAACTAAAGCAACAAAATATTTTCTCGAAATTTGCAAAGGCGATCAAATATGTCACATATTCACATATTATGCATAATATACACATATTGCACATGTATCTCTTCTAGTCGCTATATACTATATGATATATCGGTTTAATTTCATTGCTTCTGCAGATTTCTAGTAAATATTTAGTTTCTTTTACCATTTTTTGTAATACGTTTAATAAAGTTTGTGACTATAAGATGTGATCTTTTATGCGCCAGATTGTGCTATTTAGCGGCATTGTATACTTCGCAGATCTATTAAAAAAAGAAGCTTGAAAATTAAAAGGACGAAGAAATGGTAAGAAAACTTACGGAAGCCCCCAGACGTACAGATCTTCTGGTAAAGGGTTAAATTTGGCGTCGTTTGCGTTGGGTTGCTGCTAGTCACCAGAGAGCAGTACGGTGCACTTGCGTTGTTCCACACGAAGCCGTTACAGGACACGTTCCATAGGCAAGCCACGAAACAGGCGTTTACTGTGAGGGCTGCGGGATAGCTCGCTGCTCCGGGCACTTGGGTGTTTTGCAACAGTAGCCATCCGGCCGGAGTTGAACTTGAACTTGAACTTGAACACGACCCTAAGTGAAAAAGAATAAAAGTGGTCCACAGTTGCAAATATAGTCTTAGGTTAACATCAATCAAAAGATGAGGCTTCAAGAAAATCAGCATGCATCTCGATTAAATATCGTAACTCACGCTAATTAACCTATGGTGCTTAATAAATTACTCGATAATTCACACTGACAAGGTTTACTTAGAAGCTTAGCCAAATTTACAAAGTCGCAAAGTCGCAGTCGCACAGTCGACAAAGTGTATTCTAACTCAAATATCCGACTATAGGGGTCGTTGACAGGTGCGGTGAAGTCGCCTAATATAGGAATAATAGTTGGCCTACATGTACAAATTGTACATGAATATACATGTATACCTACTTCTACATTAAAAAAAACAATTGGCTTCATATATGCAAAACTGAACTAGATGACTAGGCCTAAACCAAAGCACCTGTAGCCTATAGGCTTGCAACACATGTGACTCTACTAGATTCTCCATTATAATTATTTTCAATCAACTTGCCTAGTTACAAAAATAAAAGTAGGTGTATGGTCATGTATGTATGTAGGCCCTATTTTCAACTTACTTTGTTACAGAAATAAAAGTAGGCCACATGTGTGTACGTACATGTCTATTTTCAATCAACTAACCGTTGCACGAGTTCAGTCCTCTCAGCAGCTGGTAGTGGGTGACCAGGTTGGTCGGATCATTGACGGGTGCGGTGAAGGTCAACCAGCACTGGGAGGCCCCGTCGTAGTCGATCCCCGTGCAGTTGGGCAGGATAACGCAGCTCGCGTGGCAGGAGACGATGTCGCCGTTTGGCACTGCAGAGTATCGCGTCCCCCCAACAGTGTACATGCTTGGCATCGTGATCCACGTGTTGTTGCAGTCGCCTTAATGTCACAAGGTAACGAAATGATACGGCCTACTTGCACAGCGATTAGGGGCTCACTCGATTAGAAGTAGGTTGCAAAAGTTTGCAGAAAAAATTTCGTCCGCACCCTCCCCCCTTCCTCCGGTCGTGAGTTCTATGCATAAAGAGATTTAGGGGAGGACCACAATTTCTATTTGGTTTAAAGTAAACGTCTTTCTCGAACACCCCCCCCCCCCAACATTTTTAAACACCCACCAAACACAAAATCCCGCGAAAAAGCCTGAGCGCACTTGTAGTCCTACAAGAGTGTACGACGAGCAGATCGTGAAAACATTCACCAAGATGTGTAGGCTTAACTCAGAACTATTCGACTATACAACCCCCAAGTAAATTTTACCTGTAGGCGCCTGTGACGAAACATTGCTGCAGAAGCAGATGAGTCCCAGTGCCAGGACGAATAGACAGTGTCTTGCGAACGAATCCATCCTTAATAACTGCAAATTATCAAAGCTCGACTTTCAAAGAGTAAGGGTATAGCAGTACGTAGCCTACAGGCCTACGTGTGATAAAAAATACGCGTCAAACGCAGAATTTCGCACGGATAGCCGCTGCACACTGAACGTGGGCATGGTAGGCTGGTCCGCTGCTATAGTGCAACCATGCAGTGAGAGACAGGTTTCCTTGTCACCCAAGCCTTAAGGGCCGTGGCATACAGTCGCCGGCATAGAAATGATCTTACAACGCACAAAGCGAGCTCTGTGACGCTGGCCAGCAGCAACGAGTACATTACTCACACGGCTCGATCGGCAGTTTCTGCACCCTGAAGCCTGATTCATGTGGACGATAAAAAAACATTCAAAGTTGGCGTGAAAAAAGACTAGCAGAGGGAGAACTGGCGTGAGTAACAGAGCGCGAAGGTCATGCATCTGAGGGAGTGAAAAAAAATAGAGGTGACCGGTTTTTTTTAAATGGTACCAACTCGATGAGTCGGATGATCGATATGCCTTGCAGTACAATATATATGCATATAGTCCGTCGCAGGCTGTAGGCCCTAGGCGGCGGTGCCTGCAGCTTTTGCAGGACAGTATATAATGAGTAGCTATGAAAAAATATAACATCTAACGAAACATATTAATATTTTCATGCACTAAGATGTCCATTTAACATAGGTTCTTCTTCTTCATTCAGTTTATTTAAGGACGCACTATGAGTAACTATGACTGTTGGCGTCCGATCGCTTCTCGGCCTCCCGGCCAAGACCAAAGTGCAGTAATCATATCAATTTCCACAGCTCCTCCCCTCCCAACCCCTCAAATTAACTTCTACGTAAAACCCAGCAAAACCCCCTACAATGCCAGTTACAATATATATAAAATATATATTGCCAAGAAATTAATAAATTAATAAATTGCCTCCTCCATTTAACATAGGGCCTAGTCATTGTGCTATTTATGGCCTACTACGCTACAAATCAGCGTGCACCATTGCTGTGCCTAGCTAATACCGTAGTACGCTCATCTTGTCAGAGTTTAGTGTATCACTAATCGGTACAGGCCTGGTTGAATTGTTATTACAGTCTGGAATAAAAGTAAGGTTCAATTTATCATATTTATGTGTACATTCAAGTTTTTTATGGTCTATCTATCGTCTTGTGTGAGTCTTTTAAAGCGTGGCCTGCTATTACATTTGCGCAGCATTTAATTCTCGTAATCACACTTACATTTAAGTGTCAAATCCAACGTTGCACAAAAGCCCGATTTACAGTGATTTCATACTTGCACAAAATCATGATTTTATATAAGGTTGTTTTTTACTCTAAATTGTCCTCAACTCTCTTCGGCTAACGCAGTGTTTTGATGGAGTACCGTGTGTAGATTCACTTCGTTCTTTATTGCCTTAACGCGCTACGGTCTACTGGTTCGGTCTTCGCTCTTCATACACGCAGTATTGCGTCTGCAGATATGATATGCAGTCGTCATCGTATGCTTACTTATAAGCTATAGCAGTTACAGCACTGCAATGGTGTACGGGCAATTTTTGAAACGGGATTATACTATATTATACTATATTATAAGATTATATTTTAATTATTAAATTTATTAGCCTATTATAGAGAGCTGCAAGTTAATGTCTATAGTACTAGCCTACGTTAGACCATGGTTTTACATCACGGAGTGGGAGCATTCAAAATCATAGGCCTAAGGCCTATTCAAATTATTCACATATTACTATATCGCATCACGCCAGATAAATTGTACGTTAGGCCTATGGGGTAGAGAAAAAATAACATTTAATTCTGCGACAGCTCGTGCCGCTAGGCCTATGGGCCTACGTCTACAATACAGCGTCTTGAGTCGTGACCTCGTCCTAGCTACACTGGCACGCATCTATGGCGACATATCCACTATTGGCTCAAACAGGCCTTTCCATAGCCGTACTACTGTACGGGGACCTCTCCAAATCGTGAGATTTTTACAACAAGCGCTGTGTCAGTCCAGTTCGAATTCGAATTTCGAAACTTAGGCTATTTGAAACGCACCCCCTTTCGTCGTGATCCTTATTAATACTGTGATCTACTATAACATTAATTAAACGTCACCAATCAAGCGTGCATCAATGCAATAAGATTATGACTTACACACGTTTATAATATCAATTGAGATCTAACAACGCGTATATAATATAATATCAATAAGTCACTCGGTCGGCTTATGCTTACACACTATACAGGCTACTTGTCCGTTCCATCATAAAGGCTACGATTACGTTAGCGTGAAGGGCAAAGCCGCGAACCGTGACGGATGTCACGCTGCGGACAGCAGCGCTAGTAGAATAGCTGAAGGAATTTGCGATGATATCTATAGCCTGTTGATCGTTCATATGATTAAACAATATGTCTTTTATAAAAAGAGGGAGATTTTTGCGGGCGCACTTTAAAAAACGCTGTCTATCGTCGCAACTTTGCAAGTCATATACACTGTGTATATAGGCCTATACTAGGGGCCCCAGTTCTAGACTATTGGCCTCGTATCAAAAATTGTCCATCAAAGAATTAGGTCCTATTGACTTGTAGCCCAGGGCTCCTCGAGCGAGTCGTAAAAGGCGGCTAAAGAAAGGGGAGCAGTTCTGTGCGTGGCCCTTCGCACAGAACCGGACTGTAGGAATGGTCTTCGTTACTACACATGCACGGTCCTTAAACTCCAAAACCACCATTGCGCATCAATAGCTGACCGAAAAATTATTCAAACTACAATGTTAATTATTGACGTCCCATTCCAAGCGTATTCCAGTGGCGTGTCCAGTGGCGTGTCCAGTGGCGTGTCCAGTGGCGTGTCCAGTGGCGTGTCCAGTGGCGTGTCCAGTGGCGCGGGTACATGCCAGGATTTCGAAAAGAACTACTCAGAACTATTCTGCCATTTGCTGCAAAAATTCTTTGTGTAGGAATTTAGAAATAATCGGCTGGCCTCGTGCAAATAGTTGTCCAATTGTCAAATTGTCTTCTGGCCTAATCATCACATGAAACAATAAATAGCGCGGATATACGGCGTATCAAAATGCTCGTTTAAAAGTGTATATATGAATCTTTTATTCACCACGAAGGTAAATATGCAACACAAAATAAATAAATAAATGATACAACGATCAGCATAAAACACTAACTTGAACACAAACTTAGAGCCATTAGGCTATTAGGCTAAACTATAGATTACTCGTGTGCATCAACCTTAGATTCAAAATACATATAAGCAACTGCATTAGTAGAAGATATCAGCTTATCAATGTCAGCGTTGTTAAATTCGGCAATTTGTTTAAGTTCTTCATTGAACGACAGCGAATGAATTGTACGTATAATGCAATTATTGCTGGATTTCATAGATTCAATAAAGTTAACTTTACGTATTCTAGCTTGATGCTCCAGTGGTAGATAACCAGCAAAATACTGACAGTTCATCACGGTTTT
>JAQIWG010009859.1:0-10356 GCA_034695025.1 Chamaedrilus cognettii
GGAAGCCGGGGGGGGGGGGGGGAGGGGAGATGCGTGACGCTATTATTATTTAAAATGGGTGAATGATGGTGGCTTTGGAATCACAGAATTTGAGGGCGTTGGCTCTGAATTACATGAACTATGTTGTTGGAATTGTAGTAAATAATTATCACGTTATATCCTAAATAGTAGTTCCACGGGCCTCATAAATGATATTTATTTGGTAGAATGATTTTTGAGATAAATTTTTGTCATTTGGTATAATGTCAAATAAATTTTTACAGGAATAAAAAAGTCATTTGTGTTTTTTTTTACTTTTTACAATGCTGCTGCTTCCGATAGAAAACACACAGAATCTTTGAAATTAAGAAAGTTTTTCACATTTTCTTTGACAATCTCTTGCGTTGCTATGTACGTTGTACGATGCTCGTACTTGTTTCTGTCGATAGAAACTCAGAATTAGTTTGAATTTGTGATTTTTCCCCATAATGTTGCTCACAATAATCAATCTTTCTCAGCTTTCTATTGCTCCGCTCTGTGATTGAGGGATTAGCGGCTGAGTCCTGGCGAGTAGGAAGTTAATTCTTGCAGCAGGGATAGGGCCGCACCAGTCATAGCCTACAGTCGTTATTGAATGTACAGGTTGCATGAATGCAAGCTGTTGCAATATTTGTTCAGCTTCTCCCAATGTTTACTTTGCTATGAATCGGTATTTCCTTGAAAGAAATAGTCTGCAGTTTTGTTGACAGTGTTCAGTGGAGTTCAAGGCTTTGATGCCTAGAAACCTTTCAAGTTTTGAAGTCTTGTGGTGGATTTGTAATCATAAATGATCCTGGGCGATGGGATGCTTGAAGGACAATAACGATTATTTTGCACACCCGTTGTGTTCTTTGTTCATTTTGTGTTTCGCTATTTATTTATGTTCTGAGAGTGTGAGACCGCTGTAGACTGTGTGTGCGACAGCGTCAATAGGATAAAGAGATGAGACTACATTGCTATTTAATTTTTTTGAAATTCAAGCAACAGCACACAGAAAACAATTCCAAAAGGTGCATCCTAACTTAAATAGAGTTAAAGCGCAAGCGTGCAACAATTATTGTTGTACAGTTGCACAAGTATGATCTAGAATATGCACATGATACTAGTATACATGCATGCTGGAGCATTCTGCTATAACTGTGTCCCTTTACATTTTAATGATTTTATGCACCATTTTCTTAAGTAGTTTGTAGATTTCAAATTAAATTCTGATTAATATTGTTGAAAGGAAACCCCAGCAACGGTAGGGGAACAAAGAGTGAACAGACTTGCAGCCCAGAGCTCCCCGGGCGAGTCGTAAAAGGAGGCTAAAGAGGAGTGGGGGCGGTTCATTTCTTGGTAAAGCGAAGCCTAGGCACTGAACCGGACTGTTATACAATATGCATGTAGTCTTCGTTACTACACCCGGTCCTTGAACTCGCCAAAATATTGTCAAAAGGAAACAAAATAAAACGTTTTATCTTAAACAGTGCTGTAGGCCTCATAATAGGTTATTTACATTTTATTTCTATTTCCAAGCTAGCGAAACGGCGAGGACTTCGTTCTGTGATGAATGAGACAGCAGGCGTGAACGTGCACTGTAGCACGAGCGCCTAGACTCAGCGCTGGGCTGTCTTCGGTGTTATTATGGATGAAATTAAGGAATGAAACCTGAGAGCTGGACGTGCGAGGACTGAGGAGGAGCATCCATCAGCTCGGCATGAACGCATCGCTCTGTTTCACACGCATGTCGATGATTAGCACTGCAGATTGGAGCCTTGGAGGGCAGGCTATAAGAGGGCCAGACATGGAAGGAGGTTCCCATCGATATGTTTGTACAACACATTTTATTTCAAAGGAGTGAGTCCGCGAGGCAGGGACCGATGTACAAGAAGCTGATGGATGGTGTCTGGTGTTTGTATCTATGACATGGAAGGCACTGCTAAATAGTTTTCACTACTACTACTGCTTTCAATAATGGCTTTGTAGGAGAAATACGATTTGGTATCAGTGATTGGTTGTGCGAACTGTGTCTAATCTGTGCAAACGGTAGAACAAAGGAAAGCCCATCATACTTAAATGATTTCAGACACCTTGTCATATTTAATTTGTGTTAAGTTTTTTTTTGTTTTTTTTGCTGGCATCAATTATTTCTTGAGCATTCAACTTGTTGTTGTAGGCCTACCTATGTCTAAAATAAAACGCGTTTGATTTGATTTCATTTGAACTTGAGCAAGGTTCATTTAAAATAAAGTAAACAAGAAAATGAGTGAAATATAAAAAATTTATTTTATCAAAAGATAATGTAAAGCATGAAAAATATACAAATATTGTGTGTAAATATTTAACAATATTTTATTTCTGTATGTTGTTTTGCTCATCAAAAATGATATTTAGTAAATAATTGATTTGTGGTTTTAATTTCAACTGTATTATATAAATGCTAACCTGAGCTATTTCAAGAAGTTTACTTGTACATGGAATTAAACTTCTAGTTTATTTTGGTACATCTAAATTAATTTAAGTTCAATGGATGGTTGGTTGAGATTAGAATTGACTGCAATTATCATATGTAGATTGTAGATTGCTTACAGAGACACAGTCAGAAGGTAATTACTAACAAACATTATGCAAGCAATAAATCAGTCAATTATCACTTTCATTGTAAAATAAAAGCTCCCTGTTGTAGCAATCTATGGCCTGACATTTGTTGCATAATGTGACATTAAGAAGGGGAATTTTCCTTCCATTCCAACAAAGCTTTCAATGGGACTTATGTATGCCCACTTTATGGCTTGCATTGGACTTGGACTAATGGAAAGCATTGGTTGCAGTGCTCCATTCCTTTAAGATTCAGGTTGCCATTTTACTGGCAGCTGCGTCACAGTGTCCGTCTAGGCCTGTTGAGGAATGTCAGAGTAAAATGGGCAATGTGTGCCCAGCAATCAGAACTCAGTGCAGCGCTTGCTAAGACATGATATCCTCTGTGATTCTATAATGGTCAAACAAGACCGCAGAGAGCCAAAGGTTAGAAAGGGGAGACAGTCTCTTGCAATTCTTGTCTGCAAGGAAATTAGCATCAAGGGAGTTGGTGCGGCTATTAAAGGAGAATCTGAAGAGGGCGGCAGAGCGTTATTAATTTCACCTATTCACCAACGTGGCCTAGTAGGAGCAGTTTTACTGACTTTACCTCAAAAGTTTGAATAAGTCTGCAGAAAATAATTCAGTGCTTTATGTAGCCCTCCCCTTCGCTGGGTATTTTTGTTGTATAGATAAATCGTAAACGAATGAACGATATGAACTGTAGTAGTATTACAAAAATGCTTGTTTTTCGTGTTTTACTAATACCAGTCAAAGAGCAAGACTATACATGCCTCCTTTCTTGTACATAACATTCGGCACAATTATTTTTTGATCGTGATTTTTATTAGTTTCCGATCAAAGATTCTCTTTAATTCCATGTGGGTTACTGAATTCATTTTTATTCCATTGTTTATCGTTAGTGCATGAGATGATTGAGATCCTTGTCCGGACTACTTGTTATTTAAAGTGGTTTCTATTTTAGATGCCGTCGAGATCAAATATTCAGATGACTACACCATAAGCATCTCTGCAAACACTCCTGCTCAGTTCTCTGTGTGTACCGATGCACCGGGCGTAATTGTACCCATATATTTAATCTGTCCAAGCCAACAGTGCCCCTAGGAGAATTTGTTGAGGAGGTTGATGGATTCCACATCAACGTCATTTGACGATGTATTTATAAATTTTTGACACAAAAGTGTAAAGATGAAATACATACAAGCAAACAAAAATTAAAGAAAGAGAAATAATTTGAAGATAATATCTACCGTATTTAGATGAGGATGTTTAAATCTTCATGTATGTGTCCTAATAATTAATTGACGGTTGCTCATCCATCTCGTGCGACGCTCCCTCTCCTCCCTCTACCGACCAGTTCGAGCAAATGTTTGTCTCGCTAGGTTGTCTTGCTTGCTCTGCATGGCTCGACCAAGGCTCCCCCCCCCTGTAGGTCCCTCCCCGCCCCTGGAGGGGCTGCGGGTCCGTGGGCCCTGAAGCGTCGTCCCTGAGGGCCGAGGGTCGATGGAGTGAAGCGTCGAGTCAATTGTCTCTCTCGCTCCCTGTACTCAATTGATGACACCTACTCGCTTCGTTTCATCTCAATTTCCTCTCCCTGCTTGATTTACAATCATTTACATGGATCTATTATATCATGGATCTGTTATATCATGGATCTGTTATATCATGGATCTGTTATATCATGGATCTGTTTTATCATGGATCTATTATATCATGGATCTGTTATAAGCTCCTGTTGTAGAAGTCACTGAGGTCACTGAAGTCTTGTAGTCTCTTAGCTTATTTATAACCGCACCTATAATATTAATCTATACCTAAGCTTGAAGGAAGAATAGGTGTGCCGCTTTGAGTTTGAACCACGAATAGCCGATTTTGAGAAGAATAATTTGCTGATCGGAGTAGATGATTGAAATGTCATTTATTTTATTTTGCCTTTATTAGATGCGAACTTGCATAGGACTTGTCATTTCTAGACGCATAAATAAGTGTATATCATCGTGTCAAAAATATGCTTAAATTTCCTTGTGCGATATATGAGAATATCACTGCTCTTGAGTTCCACAAACTGTTTGGGTTCCATAAACCTGTTATTCTGGGTGAATGCTAGACTTATTTCTAAAGTTGCAATAATTTGTCTACGGCCTCATTCTGGAACGGACAATGGGAGTCCTTTTGATTGATTGTGACCGTTGATGTGTTCTGTGGAAAATTGGAAACCGACCTCCATGACTGATATTATTCTGAACATGATAAGGTCATTTCTTCATTTTGGACTCGCTGCTTGAACGATACTTTAAAATGACTACAATTATGTATCTTAGCGTGATTGGTAATTAGGTTATTGATATTGTATTTGATACAAGCCTATTGTTTAAAGGTGACGCGTAATTTTGTCGCAAAATTATTTTGATTCAAAGTAATATTTGATATTGCTATGCATAAAGTGAGTCAGGTGTTGAGGCATTTCTAGTATCTGTTAGTGTTTTTACAGAGTGCACTTTGAAAATTTGAGGATCATTGGTTTATAGATCTGTCTATCGAGCTAACCTTCGCATATGATTTTGATGTTTATCATAATGAGATAGCTGATTATTCAATTTTCCCCAGATGGCGTGTGGAATGTACATGTATATTTATGCCCTATGCAAAGTGGGCCTATGTATTCCACCCCCTCGCCTGCCCCTTCTGGTTGACATTTATTGAAGGCGGCAGTGCATCCCTGGTTGCCGCCGGACCATCATTGATTTGTAAAGGCGGCTGGAATTCTTCTTTCACTGAATTCAGTCCCAGATAAGGGATCGAATCGAACCAGCATTGATCCCTGGACAATATCTCAACCATCCTCTCACAACCAATTGTATCCCGCTAGCAATTCTCTTAAAAGTCATGAGCTGTGGGCTTTGGATAAATTCCTTTGATATCTGCCGACTCGATGCTTGTGGCACTGGAGTTTTTGTTGTTGTGAAGGTTTTAAAATCGTTTTTTATTTGATTTTGAGGTCAAATTTGTCAGTATTTCAGCGGTGCTTTTGATCGGTGTTTTCTTTCGGAATAATTGGTAATTTGATCGCATCCAAATGCGGACAGTCTTTGTCAAATTTAAAATAATTTTTTGCATTGAGTCTCAAGTAAAAAAATTATCGAGTGTGACGCTCTTTAACAAGCCTGCTTTTCGGTTGCAGCTATTCAAATCACTGAGTAACTAAACATAAACCTAAAATTTAGCTAGGCCATGCGTGTGCTGGCATTGCCAGGTTATAATAATAATAATACGATAGGTATTTTATTTTTACAAATTTTGCTTCCAGCATTCTGCCTTGCTTTCGGGTATCCAGTAGCCATCGAACCATAGTGCAGGTGGCAATCGAGCCCAAACGAATTTGGTCCAGAATTGATTTAGATTCCGCTGCGATTTGACGATTTGAAGCGCATGCTATGTGGTTGGACGCTCTGTTCGAAAGGCTGATGGTGATTATAGTGGAGCCCAGCGCAGTCTCCGCTATTATCGCCAATCTAAGCGCCCGGCTCGCTGACCAGTCCATTGTTCGACTGTGAGCCTGGTCGCTCGGCTGCTTTTCCCACCCAAGCACGACCAGCATGGGAGCAGCCGCTTTGTTGGATTATTACAGGATGTGGGAGGTGACCAGAGGCTTCATTTATAACCTGGACTCAAGTGTAATGAGACTGTGTTTACTGTTTAGGTATCTAGATATTAATTTTAATGGCTTGGAATTTTGGTCTATAAATGAACAACGAATCAGGTCGTAGTATGCCAATTCATAATAATTATTTTCTAAATATTGCTTTCCAATTATTCCAAAACTTTTAGTGGTTCTTAAATTTGGTGAAGAAAAATTCAATTTTAATCAGTTCATAAAAATCATGATTGTGGAACGTGAAGATTAGAAAATTAATTGACAAAAATGTCAATTTTTTGTACACTAATGCTGGGTTCTTGACACGATCACAAAATCTCTGCTAGCCATAAGTAGGTCAGGTGAGTCAAAGTCACAAGTGAATTTCTTGCTAGCAGCATATCGGGGCCAATCATTGTTTGAAGATTTTGTAGATAAACAGCCAATTTGAGAGATATTTTCGTGTGTAAAAATATGCCTGTAGGGAAGCATTTTTTTACACAATGGGGTGTGTTGGGTAGACCTATGTTACCACTTTTTTTACTGCATCACGAGCGCCACATGACTGATCATTCTTCTGATCATTCTGGGGTCATTCAGCAGCTGCAGCTGCAGCAGCAGCGCTGACCTCTGTGTGCGGGCGCGCCGCGCGTCTTCCAGTCACCGGCACTGCCAAGCCTGGTCGTTAACCATGAGTCACACCAAGCTCACGCTCCATTGGGCCCAGTCACGACCAGCGCCTGCATAACCTGCCACAATGGGCATTGATCTTAACAGATGCATGAGGGTGATATAATACAGGGGGTGTATTGTATTGAGGCTGTAGCTTGTGTTTGGAGTCGATGTTCTCTTGTTGTTGTGTGTTTTATGGACTGAGGAACTGTTTAATTAATCCAATTGCCTGAATATGCCTTTGAAGTCCATTAGCTTTGTTAGAGACCGCCTTCTGTCTGCGAATGACCTCAGAATCATTATTAGACTACAGTAATATACTCGTACATTGCCTGCATATATTTGGCAACATAAAAAATTTTTTGCCAAAATAATTTAATTTTTATGAAGTGATGCTATAGTAATTATAGTGAAGTTGTTTCTGGCGAAGCTAAAAATCACTTTCAATATCAACTATACGCGATGTGACAAGCGCAATGAACGTACTATTTGCGTTCATTTAATTTCATCGTAATTGTATGATAAATTATTGTCTATTGTTTGTGATGCAGTACCGGTATCTTGAAAATATAATAACCCTATTTTCATGATAACAGTTAAATGTTTGGCGCTGTGTCACTTTTAATGATTAAATAATTTATGTTCATATGTCATAGTCCCACACTGCTAATCACTTAGCCTATCATATTAACAAGTCACTCCTTTCCCAATACATTCATCTTGCTATGATTTTCTTTGATCATTGAATCAATAAATTTAGCATGATTTCAGACGAATACCACACCAAGTTTTCATTGTGCTCAAGCCTGACCCTAATCCTGTTGTAAACTTGTAGCGTCCTGTTCTTTGATGCTTGGAATATGGGACCGTTGCTCTTTATTGGGTAACACAGCGTGCAGTGTCGCACGTGTGTCAACAACAGTCATGAATTTCTTATCCGATAACAAACGCTCTTCCCTCAACCACCTCCCTCCACTACATCCCCTGCATCCTCTCGCTAAGTTCCTCGCTAACCTGCGAGCACACAGATAGGTGCTAGATAGACAGAGGAGCTGTTAGATTCTGTTGTCTGTGACAATACCGCGCCAGATGTCAGGAGCATGCACAGTCTGGCCCTATGTCGGCTTTGTTTGACCGGCACTGCATGGCTTGGTCCTTCTCGATCGGTCTTCCAATTTAACGGAACGGCGTTTTTGAGGGGTGGGGGCAGGGTTTACTTGCACCTCCAGGACCTCCCAGACCCTGCTCTATATGATATACATTAATGATTGGTTTTTTGTTGACTGTGATTGCTGATCGTAACATCACATTTAGTTAACAGAACTTCAATAATTTCATATAATGATCTTGTGTGATGATTATTATGATAAAAACATGAACAGGTTGCAACATAGGCTTAAATAACTTTTTCAAGTTTTCTTGAAGGTTACATTTTAAAAATAGGTAGTTTATTGTGCGTGTTTACTATATTTGGGGGTTTTACAGTTGTTTGAATAGAATAGACCCAGTGGTGTCCATTCGAAATGCAGTAGCCCCCCAAATCATAAAATCCTGGACGTCCGGTTTATCATGGTGTGGTAATCCCTCAGTGTGTCCAGCTCATCTCGTTAGAGGGCGATCTCATGTTTCCAAGCGGGGTTTGAATGTCAGCGCATAGCGAGATTGCTTGTCGATGGGTCACTGTCAATAATGGGAGGCCAGTGCAGCAATGTACTACAGTCCACTATAATGTACTATAGGCCTACGCTACTTGCATGCAGTAAGTCCTATTATAATAGCAGGCATTCTTTCTGACGTTAGTGCTTTTCTGGTTGAGCAGTAATCTTGAAGCTTACCTTACAATCAAATTTGAGGAATCTGATTGGTTAATAATAATCTTGAATTGAGTTGGATTAATTGGATGCCTGCAAATGCATCGAATACAATAGACTTTGACCATTAACAAAATTTAGACTACATTATTTCTTGAATGACTGTAGATCTGAATTATTACGCCTGCTAACTGTTAGGCTGCTACTTTCACCTTGACATTTATTTCATTCTATTCATTCATTATTATGTTTCTATTTTTGTGCTGGACAGGTCTGTATATATTCTTGCTATTATTTTCTTATTCTTTGTTAAAGTTATGAATGTTCACAATAAAAAATATGTGACATTAAAAAAAATTCTGAAATGATTTGTACAGGGTCACAGGAAACCGAGGAGTTTTCATTCGTCGTCGAGCCGTCATCGGTTCTGGCGCTAGCCGGCAGTCCCGCTCAGCTGGACTGCAGCGTCAGGCCTCCCATTGGTCAGCGGTTGGGCGGTGGGCGGAGCGTGGAGATTCACTGGAGGAAGGATGACGTCATCTTGGAGTACGATAGCCGCAGGTATATATGGATATTTATGGCTGGGTGGAATGGGTTCCAGTGTAGGCTGATGGGGATTTATTGCAGACAGTGATATCCTTAGATGCGGTTCTAGTGCCCAGCGTGAGTCATGCTCATAGACTCACAGCAACACATAATCTCTGCTTCATTGGCCTACTGAAATATATTCTTCTTCCATGAATGGGAAGAAAAGAAGAGGACCAGAATATAAGAATATAGGCCACTAGGCTATCTGAATGTTACAGACCTGTGAAATTGTGAATATTGGAAGGTGTACGTAATGTATTAATTTCTGTTTTAGTTTGTGACTCAAACCTAATTAAGGTTCGTAATTCAATTGCTTTCAATTAGGAGCGATTGAGTTATTTGGTGACAGGTTTCGGTGATTGAGATTTTATATATTTAGTCGTTTAAATGTTGTATTTTTTTACTAGATACTGACTGCTAACTATTGCTTTTAAGACTGTTGCAGTGTTTCTTGTGTGCACTGCTGGCAATAATTCAGCACATGGGCGCACGCCGCTGCTTCCGCCACCTCTATAATATTGTCGCTAGGCTTACTCCGGTTGAAGGCTACATGACAGCACATTTAAATAACCCATCAAGTTCTGCCGCATGATATATTGCGCCAGGAAAATAACAGAACTTGTTAAACAATTGTGAATGTTAAATTCACAAATTGGCATAACCAGTAGGGGTAAATTACATAGGGTAATGTGTGATCCACCGGTGGGTAAGCCATAAGGTGTGATCCATCTTGCTAATGGCCATTTTAAATCGATATCGAGCAAGCGCATTAATTAAAGCAGTCGATGTCATAATAAAGTGTGTATTTGCAATAATGTTTTGGAAGATTTTTGTTTTACAGTGTATTAGGTCAATTGATGGCATGGTTGTGAAGGAGAATTATTGGACTCTATAGAATGTCGGCTATAACGTTGCTATATCGAGACAATAATACTGACGGCAGAAAACCATCACGCTGTGTAGTGTACAGTGTGCCCGCTGTGTAGTGTACAGTGTGCCCGCTGTGTAGTGTACAGTGTGCCCGCTGTGTAGTGTACAGTGTGCCCGCTGTGT
>JAQIWG010009860.1:0-10356 GCA_034695025.1 Chamaedrilus cognettii
GTTGTCGGTACTGTTGTCGGTACTGTTGTCGGTACTGTTGTCGGTACTGTTGTCGGTACTGTTGTCGGTACTGTTGTCGGTACTGTTGTTGGTACTGTTGTTGGTACTGTTGTCGGTACTGTTGTTAAACGCGCATAATTTTGACAAAATAACTCAGATTTGTCAACAAATTTCCAGATTGCTGTTAATATGGCTGCTGTTGTAGTCTATACAATTCAGGCCATTCTGATCATTTTTAACCGAGTTATGTAACGTTTCTAGTCATCATCATCATTATCATCATCATTTACGTTTTACGTCCACCTTTCCGTGTCAACACAGCTTGGACGTTTCCCACGATGAGACTCCCCCACAACTCTCGATTCTTTGTCATCTCTCTGTTCATACCTCGCTCCTTTATATCGCTCTCTACCGCCTCCTTCCATGTTTTCTTCCCTCTCCCTTTTCCAACGACCCCTTCCACCTTAATATATCAACATGCAGATACCCAGTCTACCTCATTCATGCGTTCCACATGTCAAAACCACCTGAGTCTCCCTTTATTTACCATGTCCGTTATACATACGACACCTAACTGTTTCTTAGATCTCTAGTGTTCCAATTTTCATCGAAACACAGTGTATAGACCGTGTATGGACAACGGACATTATAAACAGCGATAGACAGAAGATGAATGAAGTCGACAACAAACGTTGCTGTTGTGGACTTAAAGACGACGTCTTGGATATAGCGAAGCTGTCACGCTTGGCAGCATTGCCAAAATTTCAGGATTTGGCAGAATATTATGCCGACTTACAAAACGAGTCAAGACTGTTTGGAATACCCTAGTGAAAAGTGATTCGTCGAGTCGCCCTAGCTATCAATAGGTACCGTTAATGCGTATAAAAAAAATCTTAAAGGTACAAGTATTCACACCGATTACGAGGCCTATAATTGACTCAAGCTAAATAAAAAAAGATGAGCCTAAAGTTAATATATATAGAACTTTACTTCACCAAAATGGTATTAACCAATGAATATTTATTAGCTTAATTGTAATTTGCATGCAAGCAAATGCATTTTTACATGTATTTTTCATGCCCCATCAAAATGTTTAGGCTGCACCACGATTAATTAAGTTCTGTACTACAGCAGTTTTTAAGTGTTAGCCACGTAACTAAGTAAGCTAAGTACAATAACAGTTTCAACGGCGTTAGTCGCATAACTCACTTTAATATTCTGACTTCAATCTTAGCCTAATTCTCACTCTAATCTAATCACCTCATCAATCAATTCACTTCAATACTTCAGCACTAAAGCGACTCAAAATTAAGTAACTGTAGCCTACATGATGAAAGATCAATGTAAGCTAAATGCACTAAAAGTCAAACCTACTATATAGGACCAGTGTCAGGACGCGCTCAGCAGCACTATCAAAACGAACGGATGACATCCAATGAGAATTATTCACACACATCGCATCCAAACTCTGATTGGACGTCATCGGCTCGTACAGATAGTAGCGCGTCCTGAAACCGGCCCCAAATTGACTGCGTTATTCTATAGACACCGCTGTTGGGTTTAGTTACACAAAGTATGCCATGCCGTGCAAAGTCGCCACACTGCGCAGGAGTGCGCGCCGGTGCGCAGTGTACTGTGGGCCAACGCTGGATAGCGCTAGTGCATATCCTGCTCGGCGCAACTACCCGCAGCAGCTCTTCCCTCGCGCAGGTCAATGCCACACCCTTCTATGCTGAAGTCTCACCCGCCCAGGCTGGAACCCAATTCACCCAGCCCAACGTCACATATGCCCCTGTGAAGGACCCAACGGGGCAGTTCCCCTACTGCGCCCTGACCGACCCTTCTGTCGCGTTCAAGTCGGTCGCGTCGCCCATGAGCTGCGCTGAGCAGTGCTACTTGTCACCTCTTCAGTGTATTGGCTTCAACTTTGTGTCGAATGGACTCTGCACCGCGGGGACGTGCCAACTGTTTGCCTATACGACCAACGTCTTCGCAACCCAGACCGGCTGCGCCTACTACCACGTAACTAGGGCCTCTTTTGACTTAATCTTCTGTTTTTCTCTATGCCTTATGGCATGTTGTTGTTTCTCGTGATGTTTTGGGGCGCTCTTTACTTCCTCATAAGGGAGAATGTTAGCATCCTGTGTCATGGAGAAAAACACTGAAATACTGTAAAACATAAAATTTTCGCTGAACGTTATTTTGGTGATTTTGCTTCATAAATTTTGTCGCACTTAATTTTCGCGTTTTTGAGAACTGCTACTATAATAGTTTCTACATCTCTATTTTTGCGCATGTAATTTTTACAAGTTTTACAGAAAAATTTCATATTTTATGGGGCCTACAGTGCTGGTACTACTTTAAAAGCAGCTTTCAACTGAAATTGTGACAAATTGTCAATGAAACAACCTCTTTACAAATGGGTCCACTGTCAAAGCGTTTAACGCGTGCAAAATTCAATCAATAGTGTCCATTTTTTTGTTAGTTAAGAAACACTCCAGTTTGCAATTCCGCCGGCCAGCAAGGAGAGCCCATTCCAGTCGTGCCCGCAAGAAACTGCTCCTTCCCCTTCACGTACAACGGAAGCCTTTACTACAGCTGCATCCAGAATGTGATGAATGTCACAACGTGCGCCGGTCAGTCGGCTTGTCTGATGACCAACAGAACTTGGGCTATCTGCTACTCACCTGGAGGTATACTTACAAACATCTTCTTGAACCTTCAGTCTTCACTTTCTATCTTGCACAATATAAAATCATGGCAAGCCCAGAACCTGCTACATATCTCTGTTATTACAAGTTTAGATATCATAGCCTAGAAACATTGACACCTTCACACTTCACACCTTGAGAGTCCTACACTCCCGCTCAGGTTGGGTGTTCTAACTTTATTTTGTAGGGTTTGTCTTTAAAACTGGAGGTGTATAGGCAGTGGTGTAGTGCTAAAAATGGAGGTGGTAGGGCGGTCTTCAGAGCGGATGTCTTTATAAGAGGGAGGGGGGAGGTGCTGGCAGAATTTTCTTAGGCCATTCGTATCAGCCATTATCCGTTGTACATGCCATATCTCACAACACTTCGGTAGGTAAGCGGGAGGGAAACAAAATTACTTGTTTTTCTCACTGCACATGACAGTGCAAATGAATTCTGTCATTTTTATACCAACATATTATGTACCAAAAGTAGGGCGCCCTGTACCCTGGCTGCGCCCCGACTGGCTCCCCTCAAATTGCAGGTGCCGGGGCGACGCCCTGGTGCACACTGGCTCGACTACACCACTGGGTATAGAGAGGGTGTTGATAAATCCCTGTAGCAAAGTGACGCTAACCAGTGTTTCTTTATGCTCTCAATGATTTCTTCAAATAGGATACGTCGCGCAGAACCTGACAAAAAACATAACAATCCCCACTCTAAATGGAACCACTGTCGCGATGACCGTCAACGGATGGATCATCTTCCAGCAGAGAGTCGACGCTAGCCTGCCCTTCACCTTCAAATGGATGGACTTCCGGAACGGGTTTGGGTCCATCGGCGGCAACTATTGGCTGGGAAACGAAAAGGTTCACCTTCTAGTAAGCGCCGGAAACTACAAGATCCGCTTTGAAATGATGTCGAGCCAGGGCGTCTGGAATTCAGCTGAGTACAGCTACTTCATGCTGGACAACGAGACGAACTTCTATAGAATTCACGTGGCGGGCTTCAGCGGAGACACGCCGAATGGAATGCAGTACACAGCGACTCCAAAATGGCTAAACAATGGGATGAACTTCTCCACATGGGATAGCGACAACGATTTGCATCCTGGTAACTGCGCAATAACTCGTGGAGGAGGATGGTGGTACAATTCTTGTTACATGGCCGATCTTAATGGAGACTATGAAGCAACGTTTCAGTTCTGGTCTCTTGCCTGCCCGGGACCTGCATGTGCCAACCTCAACACATCTAGGATTATGATAAAGCAAGCATGGTAAAGGGTTCATGATGATGAAGACGCCATGGAAAATCACCACTGATAAAATAGCCACATATAAAATAGTCAATATATTTGCGACAACCAATCATTGAATAAATCCCAAGAAACAATTGTCAGTTAACACTTAACATCCAAAATTACGACGGCATCGGCAGGCGACCTAGTTTTGTCGTCGAAACATTTTTATAATTAATTCAAGTACGATATTGACAACTGCTGTTAAAGTGTCTTTAAATCACCTGGTACTTGCTTAGTTTCCATTTTTCTTTGTTAAATTTTGCAAGAAATCGCACGCAACAAATTCATAAATAACACTTGCAATATCTAGTCAAAATGCGCAAAAACATTCAATACCCAAACATACTGCGCAGATATGCCATAGTCTGCATGATGCGTTGATATCAAATAACTAAATATCAAATATCAAAGATGTGTACATCTACTAACAGTGCTGTCAATAAGGTCAGAGCTCGCAAGGCCAAGGCATTAAGTTGCAAAGCCAAGGCCAAGGCCAAGGCCTCAAGTCGCAAGGCCACGGCCGGGAATTTGTCAGTCGCAAGGCATAGCCAGGAACCCAAGACTAAGGCCACAGAACATTACCAAGATCAAACATCATTGATCTCAGAAGGCACAGTTCTATTGAAGTATTTTGTACGAAGTACTAATTAAGTATTATGCCGTACTAATTAAGTACTATACCGTGCTTTTAACAAAACACGCACTTTGGAAGCGACTGTGACTGTCACAAATTTGTTGCTCTTTAAACAATTTCACTGCTAAAAAGTCAACTAAATTTGCAACAAAATCAATATATTTTTGCTCCCAACCCCGCAATCGTGGTGGCGTACTGAACAGAGAAAGTTTTAGAAATTTGACTCAGTAGTCGATTTTGTAACATTAAACGTTTAATTCGTTTGAATAAAATAACGAAGTTGATTACACATGTATGTTACTGCAATGGCATGCTTCTCAACCATTGAGAAAAGCCAAATCAGATGCTAAATATGTTTACCTTTGAGTCACACACAAGCAAGAAGTCCTTTATCAATAGTGCATTAGTGAGGAAGAAGCAGGTTGCTGACATGTAGGCTCTGCAATGCTTGTGCCTACCATTGAGCCATTGGCCATTGAGAACCCTAATGGTATCGGTAAGCATGTCTCAAGGGGCCCCCTCCGATCTCATATTTGTTGTGCCGGAAGGTAAACTCAATGAAACTTAACAACCACCAATGTTTTCCAGGCCCAACAAGCCGTGAGAGAAATGTCCTATCAATAACAGATTATCCTATAGTCAGTGGCAGCGGAGCGCTTTCATTTTTGGGGGGGCTGAACTCACAAGCAGGGGAGGATGCTGACAGAAATTTGTACCAACATAGTCATTTTAAATCATTTTCTTAGCAAAGACTACCATTCATGTCATCTGAACTTAATATTTTATCTACCATTTAACCTGGGGAAGCATTTTAAGGAGGCGCGCCCCCCTTAAATTTTTTAAGGGGGGCATTTGCCCTCCTAGCCCCATTAGCGAGCCGCCACAGCCTATACATGGCCTATTTTGATTTTTCAAATTTCTCAGTGTAACTATTGGTGCAATAGCCTACGACACCCCCTTTATGAGAAAATTTCAACGAGGGGAAGAAATTGAGCAGGGGGCGCAAAGGTTCTACAGCATTTATGCCTCTCATTCACGTCTCACAGCCTTTTTTCTTCCCGTGTGAAGCTCACGACCAGGGGGTGATGAAAAAACGTTCTCATTCAGAAAACTAGGTACCGTACCTTGACTTCATGAACAACTGAACTTCCTCAGAGCCATGGGGCGGGTGGGGGGGGGAGGGCAAAATATTATTTCTATGCAGACAGGGGCTGCAAAGCTATACAGTATACGCATGCCGTATAATTTTCAAGGGAGCAGAGGGGCAGAGGCTACAGCAGGGGGGACACTGCCAATCTGGTTCACCTTTAGCAGCCTCACCAATAAGAACTTCCCTATCTCCAACAACAGGTCGGAAATAGGTCAGAACTACCTGTATAACATAGGAACACTACTTGTCCTTAAGATAGGACTCCTACCATTACAAAAGCGTGTAACCTATACCACTCACCAAGAGACGCGCAAAGCCTTACATTTAACTTCTCGACACGCGCAACTACACGCAAACACATAAGTTTGAGCGTTGTCAAAGATAGATCAGTTATCATTGGTGAGGCTGCCAGACGTAAACCTGCCCCTCCTGCCTCCACTCACGCTATGGACCTGATGCCATTTCGTTCCAATACTAGCTTCGAGAAGCCAAATTTTAATTTTTCACCTGCCTGAAGGGTCAAGTAGCATAGAAGAACCGCGGTAATTATCAATTGATTACGGCAATGATTACCCCTCTTCTGTCTGATTGATGACGTCACAGATCTCCATGTACATCATCCAGTTTTCCGTTGAATTCGTCGCGCCATCGGTTGCCACATCTGCATGATAAATCACACGCCAAGAATGAAGCCATTAAGGCCCATTGTAAAGAAGTGGCAATATTTATTTTCTCAAAATTGTTTTGTAAACAAGTTACCAAATTATTATTGTCAACTACTATATGTTACCAAATATAAATCATATAATTATGTAGATCGTCGTATATATTATATAAGGCGTATATATTATATAAGGCGTATATATGATATAAGGCGTATATATTATAGGGCGTTGGCCTAGCTTTAAATACGCAATTGATTTATAAATGGCTTCGTAATTTATATAAAGTGAATGATATAAAAATAGCTTTCTTCAAACTAAATCTAATTCTAAAGTTTTACGGTACCAATGAGATGTCCGACAGGCGTCGTCGTGTGTTTTGCGCCCCTCGCAAACATCGTGAATTAATGGGCGTGGCCTTTGTTCACAATTATTAGGACAATGACGTGAGAAATCCAAAATATTTGGTTTTTACTGAAAAAATAAAAGGTAATATACGAGCAGAAGTCACTAAAACCCTCTGCACTTACAATTGTCAGCCAATGAACAGTCGTAAAGAAATTAATTGTGCTTTATGCAATCTCAGTCAGCGTCTCTTTCAACCATGCAAATTTTCCATTTAATTTAGCATGCAACCGTGTTAAGAAAATTGCAATGTGGAATGTCCTTAACTGGGTTTCAGGCAAGCCGTGCATAAAACACAGATAAGGAAATCGTTGTCATGACAACGGTCGTCCGTCCGCCTTAACACGGTAGCATGTAAAATATGCATGATTGAAAGAGGCAGTTCGAGGGTTGGTAAAGGTGCATATAAACGTAATTTGTCAATTTTGACCTGTAATAGCACAAAGTTGTGCCGTGATGTACTCTATACGCTGCCAAAATTTCAAAACTAATTGTTTTAAGAAAAATGAGAAAGAGAGACTTTTGATCATCTTTGTTTAATTTTTTCATGTTCTTGAAAATCAAAAGTGCATAAGCTCCTCTATATTGGCTCTACCGCTATACGCACTACTAGCTGTATAGTTAATCTTATAAGATTAACTATACAGCTAGTAGTGCACACAAGCGCGCAGTTATACCTATTCAGGTATACAGTGCGGCTTACTGCTAAAAGTGAATAAACGATGTTATTTCAATACGTAGCTAACCGGTAGCACGTTTCCGGGCCGATCAATATTACATAGGACAAAAAAAAAATTGCGAGCTAAAGTTCCACATATGCACGCGTGGGAGCTAAAAGTGCACAAGAGCAGTAAAAATCATGCCCTCTTTGTTTGCAGCCTGTTAATGCATCGCAGACAATGTTAATCAAATGGACTGTAATGGATATCAACAGTTAGTATGCACATAAAAACTTTTTAATTTACCGTTAGACTGATAAAAAATGGCAATGATATCATGGTGATTTATAGCTTGAGCCGAAACTTTCAAAATCCGAAATATTTTTTACGCCATTGATTATAATGCACCTTTAGCGCCAAACCATCAAGCTATGCAATAAAAATTGACGTTTGGAACTAAACCCCGATCTTAACCTAACCCTAAATCAACCCTAAGACATTAAAGTAACGCTAAAACTAACCATAACCCCCCTCACGCAAATCATGATCCTAACCCTTGAAAAACACACAAGAAATATTCTGCCCAGATTAAATCAAATTCCCCTCACCCTAATGTTATGCATCACCTTTAGTTAGTATACTAGTCTTCTAGCGCACGTTTGCTCAATCACACATTGGAATATGTTGTGAATTGGAAAATGTTTTTACTGTTACTAGTGATTAGTGAATTAGAGAAAAAATATTTAGCTACACCTTGGATGTCAAGTAAACAAACAAACCTTTGGCGCAGTTTGATTTAAGTGCTTATTATGTTTCAGCTATTCGCACTTCGCAGCCACCGGAGTTCCCGGGATTTGTCCATCTCCATCTCCATAATTATTGCAAATCGAGCTCCAAATTAAATTATATAGAATGCAAACATTAGCCTACCCATCAAGCAAATATAAGCATACGCTTTTCAAAATAGACGACAAGCAAAGAAAAAAAAACTCAGCCTATAATACTATATTCACCGGAAAGCTAGCAACATTGAAAAACATAAATACTACGGCCGAGCTTTTCCAACATGGATTTGTGGTGGTTCAGGATTTAAAAGCTAGAAAATGGCGGGTTAACGGTCTTTGGGTTTCTCCAACAACGATTAAGCACACGGCAGATTTAATTAAATCCATGATTTAAATCCGTCGATATTGGGGTGTTAGCGAATAGGCTAATTGATGGCCTAAATCCACGGATATAATCATAAACTATTAAAATAAAGGATTTACTTTGAAAACCCCAATGACATAAATCCTCGGATTAATTTATATCTAGGGTTAACTAACCACTGATTTAACCACTAAAAATAAATCCAAATTAGAAAAACTAAGGGTACAAGTTTTTGGTGAACAGAAATAAAAGAAGCAGAAAATGTGTAAAAGAAGCGAACTATATTGAAGAACGAAGAAATATTTCAGACCATGTAGCAATGTTCAATATTATCACACAAAGCACTACAAATATAATACAAAACATGAACATAACTAACGTACGCAATAAGGGAAGAGTTACATAATTACATCACATCTTCCTAGTGAGATTCGGAGCCATCTGCCGGGGAAGATGGCTTGATATCCGCATACGAAGATGCAATGTAACTCTACCTTAATGCTGCAGAACACACTGAAACTGTCATGTTTAAATGATTTGTCCAGTTGATGAAATGTCCAGTTAAGTTGATTTTAAGTACAGGCATCCAGTTTAGTTGATTCTACGTGATCTCAGCTAGTCGACGACTCGCTGTAAGCAGGCGCGCAGCTTGGCAGTCTGCTGCGCCAGAGCTCTCTGCTTGCTAACCACTGCTGCACTGTCCGTCAGCAACTCATCCTGCAGACAAATACAACTAACTACTCATGCTTAATACTGAGCATAAAACTATATTGACCATAAAGCTATCTTCATTACATGCCAATTGTACCTGAAACTCGCAGCTGCCACAACGTTGACAAACAGCAACCAATCAGAAATTGCGATTCAAATCTAACGGCGCTCCGTTATCATGGACACTGTAGGCCGCTGGCGCCAAATTATAAATATTTGTTTACATTTGTTTACATCAATTTAAACCGCTTTAAATAATACTTCCAAAAGAGCCTATTTTATATAATACGATGCGTGAAATCTGAATCTGAAGTTGCATTATACTAATTTCTCACCGTTTCTTTTAACTGAATTGTGAAATACAATTAAAAAAATGGAATTACAAAAAAATTGCAGAGATTTTACCATTTTTATTGCAGACTCGGATTCCCATATCCAATAATTATGGTCTAATACAAGGGTTTCCAACGTGCGGCACGCATGCCAAAAGTGGCACGCCATCACTATTCAAGTGATGGCGTGCCACTTGCTGGCACACCATTTAATTTTTGACGAAAATAGAAGTTATTCAAAATAGAAGTTGCATTTTCAATTTGCTAACGACTTCTATTTTGAGAGGCATGTGAAGCATTGTTGAACAAAAGTGTGGCATGAGGCAGAAAAAGGTTGGGAACCACTAGTCTAATACAATGTGTTTCTAACCAAGCCTATTTCATACAACTGTAGTACACTCGTTTCTATGAACTAATCTGTGCTTTATTCCGAGGTAGAAAATTTGAAAAACGTAATTGACTGTCAAACAGTTGGGAACTAAATTCAGGTAGACTTGATTTAAATTGCAGTCACGCAACGCGCTAGCTTTAAAACACAAAAGTAGCAATAGCTACACTAGGGTGGCCAATTTTTATATGATATTTTTTTAATATTTTTTTTTGCATCGCACACCCCTTCATTTTAGGAGGTTTGATGAGAAAAGCATTCAGTAAAAATTTTAGAGCA
>JAQIWG010009861.1:0-10356 GCA_034695025.1 Chamaedrilus cognettii
TATTCTTGAAAAGGGGGGGGAGGGCGGGAGGGGAGGAATGGGGACGGAACATTTTCGATTAAGTTACTACGTCATAATCAAAGCTTTCTTCGCACACGACTATACTACAATGTCACTTATAATTTGAAGCATCAATTGAAGCGACTCAATATGCATATGACCCTTTAATGCCGCGTATTGTTGCATGCAGCATGCATCGGACACTGTTTTGTCAACACATTTTTTGACGACAAAAATATTTTATGCTGGTGGGGGGATACATCCCCCCCACCCCCCCCCCCCCCCGACTGGATCAGTCCTTGAAGTAGGTTAATCAATGCAGCGAAAAAAACTTTTTTTTTGCCCGCGCCTGCTTTTTTTCTGCAAGGCCATAGTTTAACACGCGCATACATTAGGTCACACGGCGTTGTTACATGGCGAAGACACTAACACTATTATCGCATTGATATCCAAGGATTGTAAAAACTTTGCATCGTTATCGAATAAATACGATGAACTTGAGCAGCTTTGCAATTTTAACAATAGCAATGCGGCCCACTTGTACTACAGTCGTGGACGCGGTGATCATAGACTTCGTTCATTAAAATGTTTCGCTCTTTTGGCGATAGATCTTATCTCTGACGATTCTACAAGACGCGTTTTACAAATCCACTAACCCCGCATAAGCTAGAAATTCCTTCCAGATAAAACGAGCCATCAAAGGCCACACGCCAGATTCCCGGCCCACAAAATTCCGCTCTACATCCATGTAATGGCCCCGGGATGCGTTCCTCGATGGTCGCTGCTGAGGACAACGATCTGCTCGACCGGTCCCACAACTCTTGATAACGGGACGCTGCGAGGTTGGTGTCAGACGGGCTGTAAACAGTCGGCGTCCCGCTGCAGCGAAGAAACCCGGGCGGCGCGCACAATTCGGACTTAAGCGACTGAAAAGAGTTGTGGAAATACATGTAGTTTGTTGTAAGCGCGCCACACTAAGCACAGTTGCACAGATTGAAGATAACGGATTGATGATTACATTACCGATGATGGTGACATAGAAGGACCGGAGAAGGAAAACCATGGAAGGAGGAAAGAATGGAACATAGCATAAGAAGAAACAAGAAAGGAACAGGCTACAAATCCCACCGAAGCAAATTAAAAGCTACACTATCTTGTTCGTGAACTCTTCAAATTCCCAATTCCCATTCGGTCTAGATGATGCGTGAAGCCAAACCTGCTGTAGCATTCTCCCTGTCAGACTGCAATGCAAACCCTTCCCCTTAATATTAAACCCTGATAAGTTTATAGGTGTCCTTAATGTGCAGCTTATACCCCTACGCATCCACCCTCATCAAAACCCGGGCGCAGAAACTCAGCTATTCAAGACAGCAGCAGGTGTTCTGCTTGAGGAGAAAGAAGCCGCTGGAGCAAGAGCGAAAATTTATGACGTCACCAGCGGAAGAGGAAAGAGGCAATAACACTGCTGGCATCTTGTTGGCTCTTTGGACTGTATGCAAGGACTTATGCAAATCTCGAGCCTTGAAGGCATTTTTACACTTTGGCTCGATTCCCTTCCCTTGCTCTCGATATTATTGTTCGCGCGCCAGTAATCAAAATTCTCGTTTAAATGTCATCAAGCGAACATACTAGCCAAGAAGAAGCTGAAGACATTAAGCGAACGTGTACGCCCACAACGCTAGAACAACTTCAACTTCAACTTCTCTACTGTACTCTACCCTAATTGATGATTATTTGCAGGGCTGACGAAATTAAGCACCTTTGCCGAGGGTGCACGAAGTGACTCGAAATCCTTTGCCGCGGCCGGGATTCCAACCGACTCTCTGCCACACTCGAAATCCGAAGTCCGCGACCTAGACCACTCGGCCACAACGCTTCGTTGACAATATTGAAACAGTGTTTTAACTGCGGGCGTTGAGTTAAGTGTGATCAGCCAAATGTCATGTCGAAGCATGTCAAAACATGTCAAACAATGTCAAAAAAAAAAGTTTCGGCTCTCAAGATTGATACAACCATGTCAAATAAATGCATTTTACACCTATTGTAGACCGCCCCCCTGACCACATGAAACCTGGCGCCCGGGGATGCCGCCAGGTTTGCCCCCCCCCTCGCTACCTCCGCCCCCATCCCCTTATCGCCAAAGTTTTTACAAGGTGGTGACGTCGTCTTCTTCAAGCAAAGTTTGTAGCCTACCGCTAAGACAAGTAAGGTTTATCCTTGCATCTACACGGTCCGTGAAAATCGTTTTACCTTTATATTCCAAGTCAAGTTTATGGCAACGGCCCCGTTCCGTATGCGAGAAACAACGCGGTCATACGGCGACTAATGACGTAATGGGTCAGAAGCAGTGATGCCACCCGAACTGGACGGAAAACCACTCAATTTTCGAAAGAACGAGACAAGAAACCTTTTGAAACGAAATCACTAAACGAATCGCAAAATCTCGAGCAGCCACTTTACATGTATGTGTTTTCTAGGTTTCTGTGCAAAAACATAACAGATTGTAGGTTTCTGTGCAAAAACAGAACAGATTCTAAGTTTTTGTGCAAAAACAGAACAGATTCTAGGTTTTATGTCTTTCACGCAATTAAGCCCAACAAATTGCTTAAAAAATTCTAACAAAAGGTTGTGTCCGATCCCAAATATAGGAGAAATGTCCGAAATCAACTTAGTTTAAACTTTATGTCAATAGTTAACTTCCTGACTAATGACCACAAATTGTCAAAGAAACCCTTTTAAAAAGACATCGGAAACAAGCGCTTGCGAAACTAACATGTCAAAAAAACTATTTAGCGCTTCTCAAAAAACTGCAGCTTTCGGACACACATATTTTTCAAACTTGACCAATTAATGTATAGAAAAACCACTAGTGCCAATGGAAAACCAAACGGAGTGGCATCACTGGTGGGAAGCGAGTGGGAAGCGAAAATAAATCGGTTCCTTCTTGGAATCTCTCTAAAAAAAACTCCCCATTCAGTTGCGCCTCGAATACTGCGTAAAACGGCTCTCCGACCAAGCATAAAGTACTTCAACATCACTTCGCATTAGTCCAACACTGCTACGGAAAGCGTTAAATTTAACGCGATGTCAATTGCTTTGCTTTCTCAAAATCGATGAATTGTAATCTCTGTATTATAGAATCGACCCGATAGCTGATATCAGGCACTCTCTTTCCTTCTTCGAGCCCGAATGATTAAAACGCTTCATCGTGATTTGAAAGCCCTTACATTCTTATTCAGTTAATTGGCCCATACGTTATGTAGACCTAAAATTCCCAGACAATTAGCCTGCGTGACGTTTATATCAAGTTTTCTGATAAAAATAGTTTGTCGTTGTATGACGAGAAACCAAATGGGGGCCCAATCTTTCGCATGAATCTGACAACATTGTTTTTAAAAACAGGCCTAGTCACAGGAAAAATGATCTAGTTTTGGAAAGCCCGATCCATGCCCGAAAGACTTAGCGACCGGAGGGAGTGGTAAGCGAATTTTTAAAAATAATAACCTCAGTCCCTCAAGCTTTCCCAACCCTCTCAGTAATTCACCCTGCCTCTCTGTAAAAAATGTACGGCAAATTGACAAAATATCACCCTCGAGGGGGGGAGTGCATTAGCCCCTGCGCCTTCCCTCATCCCTAGGGCACGAAGTTGCGAACAAAATGCCTTAATCAGATTTCGTCGCAGCTTTGCCACGCCATACTGAAATGCTTTGAACGAATCTGTCTCTCTGTGCACAGTGCTCTGTACGGAGTGTTTGCAAATGAAGCTATAGAAGCATTTAATCGCAAACCGTGTACAACAGCTGTACAAATACGTGCTATGTAGGCTGCACTAAGTAGCGTGACGACTTGCGATCATCCATTCGCGTGACGACTTAGCAGGCAGCGCACGCAAGTAGCTAATCGTATAGGAGAACCGTGTTTGGTCGGAAACAGATAACAGACAGGAAACAGATAACATACAGGAAACAGATAACAGACAGGAAACAGATAACAGACAGGAAACAGATAACAGACAGGAAACAGATAACAGACAGGAAACAGATAACAGACAGAAAACAGATAAATTGGTCTCAAAGATTCTTCTCGCAACTGCTTATCGTAAACTAGGCTGCTTACTGCGGGACATTGCTCATTGAGAATTTTTTCTGAGAGTCATTTTTTGCACGATAGTTTCAACAGCCTTTTAAACAAATCTAAATTCGATCGAGCAAGAGAAATGCTTTTTAAAATACACTAAGAAAGCGTGTAATTGCACAAAATTGTAGCTGATGGGCGCAGGCCCAGTATTCAAATATAGACAGAAGTAAGACTTCAATATCATTTTTGATGAGTAATAATAAATATGAAGGCTTTCTACACACCACGTACCAGTACTGCATTGTCAACTTATCGCATCTAGCGGACCACTGATAAAGGTATGTTTATGTTTCAATTTCAACAGGCCGGCTTACACAAGCAAACTTCTCGTTTAAATGCGCGTGTATTTAGGATGGCCTGTTTAATCGACGCGTTTTATTGTGATATTTATGCTTATAAGCTTTTTTCTGTGCTACAGCTGTATTACAATGGTCATGACATTGCGAGATAGCTTATTCGTTCCGTTTGTCTCCTGTCTCACCCTTATATTGGCCACGGGTTTGGTAGCCAAGATATATCAGGGCTTCGAGTTCGCCTACATGTATAACTCGAAACCTCTGTTTCGTGTTTCAATCAAGTCACATTTAAACTTGACCCGTCACGCGCTTGAAATAAAGCGTATTGATTTTTTGTTCGTCAAATTCGCATACCTCACAATTGGTATCTAAATGTCATTGATATCTAATACGCATCGAATGGAAATGACTTTTCAATCCGCGACGCTAGCTTAAGCAAAGCCCCCCTATAATGGGCTTAAAAATCGTGGAGAGTAATCCCTGTGGTCGTAAACTTGCCTCTATGTTGGTCATTCCCGTTGTGACGCAGGAAATTGGCAATCATTCTCTTTCACTTTCACTCACCGACTGGATCAACTAATTGCAGGCGACTCAGTCGCTGTATAATTTAGCGATAGGCCTCACGGGAAACACTTTCCACGCTCATTATTAGGACTAAGATTGATGCGAATTAATTATTCAGCTGTGGCTTCTATTAAGAAGTGGCTTGTAGTTAAGAATCAGGCCCCTACAAAGCCGCACTGATTCGATTTGTCTAAAAAAGCAGCGTGTTAGCTACTAACAGTACTGAGGACAAATCGTGTCAAAACGTTGCTAAATCAAATTAGGCGTTTGTGTTATCGATACACTTCTGTTGCATTGATAACGCTAGTTGTCTGCCGCTGACTGGTCAACAGCTAACTATTCATAGAGATTCTAAAAAAAATCCCCATTCAGTTGCGCCTCGTATACTGCATAAACGCCTCGCAAACCAGGCATGATGTACTTCAACATCACTTCTAAAAAAACATGTAGGTCATCTTCGTAATCTAGTTTAAGCGCCAAATGGTCGCTAAACATGATGTGCGCCATTTCGTTAAATCTCAAATTATTTCACCGTTTTAAAGTCTAAAATAGCGACGCATCCAAACGCTTATATTGGTATTCACCATTGCGAGTTAACCTCGAGTTGGCTCAATCGGCGGATTGAGTGACGTCACGCTAGGCATAGGAGATTGACAACGGTCGCTCTCAACTCGCCGATTGACCAACTCGAAGTTAACTCGCAATGGTGGTTACGGACATAAGTCCTTTCATGACGTGACTTAACAGAACAGCCAACTCTTAAGCCTATAAAGCCGGGTTTTTTCAATCAAGTGTTACAATTTTAATCCAAGATCTATAGTCCTTCAAACTAATCACACGGCGTTAAATAAATCCTGATCAATCTTTCTGTCCGCTGCAGGAATAATGATGACGTCATGATCTATAGTTAAAATGTTAACACTTGACTGAAAAGCTCGAATTAGAGAAACAGTACTCGACGTTTAGCAGTAATGGTGAATACCGGAATAATAGTTCCAAGCCCATTTGACATTCCTTGGGAATTATTATTCGCAAAGGGCGTCTCACCAATTCACAACATCGAGCCAATCTTTAGTCGAGAAAACTTTCTACAAGTCGACGAGGCGGTGACGGATGCTGATAAATCACTTTGCTCTATTCTCGTTCCGCGCACTAGGAACAATTGTAAAACATCGATAGATGGCCGCGAGGCCTATTAGAAGCGCTCGCTTTACACTGAAGGAAGATCGGATCATTTCAAGCGGGATGATTTGTCTTAAAAACGAAGAGTAAAAAACAATGAACAAACCAATATATTGTTTTTCGAGTTCTTTTGTTTTTGACGTCAAATCATCCACATCGAGGCTGAGCTTAAGACTAATTTTTTTTCAAGGTTTTACTCTCGTTACTGCTGCACTGCTGACCGTATCGGTTTATTGCTTGTCTTAAACTACCGCGCTCTGATTGTGAAGCTAAACAAAATCGTCCTGAACATGTTAGGATGCTGTTGCAAATTAGCCTGCGTTTTATTTTATTATGATGATTATTAGCATAACTTGTTCAAAAAGAAATACGGGGCTACAAGTGCAGTGTTTCAATGCGATGTGAAAATATATTTTCGTTCGTCGTTCGAAACAAACACGACGCGTTGTGGCCGAGTGGTCCAAGTCGCTGGTCTCGAAATTTCGAAACGTGGCAATGTCTAACTAGGGCGTGGCTACAGTTCGACTTGTTGGAGCCGAGCTCCGGAAACTTAAGAGTGTTCTTGGCGGCAAACAGAGCCATTGGTCTGCACCAGGAGAGCGCAGTCACTGCAGACTGATGGATCTATGCTGGCCCGAGGACCAGCGTCCAACCCGGGGGATTATGCGTGGGAAGACGGAGTGTGCTGCTCACTTGAGGTCTTTAGCCCATGGCTTTCAGTAAAAGCTGGTAGAAGAGGCGTCGGTACGTGGCGGGAAGGGATCAAGGGGGCACATGCCCCCAGGAAAAGGTCTAGAGAGCATCGTTCTCTCCCAGAAAAATGCCACTTTGCCCCCCCTCTCCACACGCCCTTAACGACCCGAGAGAAATATTATTGAGGGGCAAAGCCTCCCCGACAACGCATCAAATTTTTCGCCCTTAAGCTCTTTGCAAATCTATTTCAAATTTTTATAATGCATATAAACGTTTTGTTGATTCGCTTCGAAAATATAAGCCGTTTCTGACCAAATATCTGCCATCCTTCACTTTTTCCACTCTTGTTTCAACTTGTGTGACAGATTAAAGAGTTTTCTAAATGCTCTATGACTAATATAATGGCGCTCTTTTCGTATTCGTACCTCCCTTATTGAAGTTGAGCAATCGACCCCCTGAACGGGATCGGAAAAAAATGTTTTACGAGCGAAGCATACAGTGTATTCGGCACGCTATTGTTGCACATTGTATGTATACATTACAGAATATATGAAGTTTATGATGCACGCCGTGAGCCTGTTGTTTAAAATTCGCACGAATTACGATGGAGCGTTCTGTTCTAATATATATGAAGCTTTTGTTATGACATAATAATGTAGGCGAACAATTTGTACTTCGAAACAAAAAATCGAAGAAGGTCATATTTATATTATTATTCTGTCTCCTTGAAGAATTGGTTTCCTGAATTTTTGATCCAAATTGTCGGCTAGAGTTTAATCGAACATATTATGCTTCGACAAATTTCCGTATTAAAGTATTTAAAGCGAAAGGTTGTCTAGTTTTCGGTTGGGCAGTGATCCCTTTCTCATTTTCGAAATCAGTCTAGCAATGCTGAAATGTTGAAGGAGAGGTCTCAATGCTGAAAGCCTTGTGTCTAAATGGACACAATTGAGAGAGGATAGCGCGAAGTGATCTTTAGAGAGAAAATAGAGTTATTGTGTGAGGCTCACAATGCGCAAATCCTGAAGGGATAGAGTGCTATAGTATGTGAGCAAATAAGAAACTAAAAATACTTTCAGCGTTAATTTCTGTCGGGAAGTTGCTGGGGACGCTAGGCGTAAAGTTTTATTTCTAAATTTATCTTCTCGTCATTGCGCTCTATTGCCTTATAACAAATAATATACTATCGTTTAACTTAACATCCGCTGCAGAACCTGGTAGCAGCATGGGATATACAGTGGATTGAACCCAACGTGTGAACCAGCATACAGCTGAAATTTCTGTCATTGTTAAATTAAGGGATTCGAACTGACGCCTGCGAGTAGAAAACAGCACGAAAAGTCACACCGATACAACGCTTTTTCAGTTGGATACCAAGGGATTGATCTGGTGATGCGTTGCCATGCGTATAGTCTATTTTTATATTCGGAACATTTCGAAACGATGCTTTCTCCAACTGTGTCTCGTGCGTGCTCTTTTACCGTTTCAGAATTTACCAGCGATGTCGTGTAACGTCTTTTGACTGAATGATATTTAGTTTCGCACAAAGCGACTGAACGGCGGTATATGTAACTAAATCGGAGATCTGTTACGCTCGCAATGTCATGCGCAACTAAATTGTGTACACGGCGACGTGGAATGAACCTAAATGAATGAATGAATGCCTAAAGTCAAAGTGCCGATATCTCAAAGCTTGCGTGTACAAAATCCAAAGTTTGTAGGTTACAGTGTTCCGGCTGATTTGGTTTAAGAAACAGATTTTGATCGCTGGCTTTTGAGTAATAGAGACCCAGATTTTTGAGCCACTGGCTTGTGAATGCTTCATAAATGATGTGTGATCGCCATAAATATAGAAGGGAGTGTGCCACGCGCTAACTTAGCATAATTAAGCTGAGATTTTAATTCGCGACGCTACAGGGTGTCTTATGTAGGATCGTCCATCACTTTGTCTTTATGATTGGTCTACAATACATAGAATTTTCTTTCGCATGGACTTCGGAGCAAGTGCTATTGCCGAGAAATGAAGCGTGTGTGTGGGGGGGGGGGGGGTGCTGATAGAGACTTAACCTCCCGTGAAAGACACACAAGTGTGGAAGACAGGGGGGGAGGGGTGCGGATTGGAAAATATTTCTAGAAGGTAAAGGGCTGAAGGATTGCGAAAGTTTTAAGTTGGGTGAGGGAGACATAATGAGATTAAAATTGCCGGGACTAGTAGAGGAACTACATTCTGAGTTTGTGGGGCAATGTTCCCTCCCCCCCCTCACATATCGCCGCCACAGCCACACAATTTATTTTGTCGCACCCATGCGGCTAGATCCACTCAGTAAAAGCCTCTCGCGTATTCAGATCGGTATGTTTTTCTCAGCGCCACATCACGGCTCCAGCAGTCCGCATGCATTTTACACGAAGTCGGCCCGTTAAGTTGATAAAACAGCGATTCCCCGGGCACTTCGAGTCGCCTTTTGAGTCGTAGATCTTGTGAAATCCGAACGAAAGTGCATTATCCAATCGGGCGTTTCATTTGCGAGCAACTGGACCTTGTTCTGGAGTTCGACAGTTACTCTTTACTAGGCATCACTTGAAGCCTCGCTCAGGGAATTATGGCAAGTTTTTGTGTTTGTGCGAGATCGTGACCAGGAGTGGTTTTACGCTGGGAATGACCTGGGGTGCAGTTTACACCCTCTGCTAGCATGAAAAGCAAGTGTCATCAATGCAGAGCCAATCTAGACATACTGCAGGCCATACCACGTTAATCATTCCCAACCAGCACAGGCTTGGGTAGGATTTATTCACCACATGTCAAATGCACGAGGTTAACAACATCAGAATACACCAATACTGGTCAAGTAGGTACGTAATTAAGTTACGTTAAGTTAGCTAAGTAAATAGTACGATCAGCAATGTCAACACATGCGTGCACCCGCAAGCTGGCGGCTTGCAACATTACTTCGATCAGTGTGCAAAGCAGAAGGAGGAGCTAAGAATGACTCCCACGTACCGTACTTCAAATACGCACAAATGTTTAGTTCGTATTGTAATAGTCGTGTCAAGTCAAATCTCGCCAATACTCGGACCATTACCGTCAAGAATTCGATCCCCCATCGGGCGCCAGATGACATTTTCGTCTTAATTCTCCGTCCCCGCAAGTTTTTCAGCGGAAAATCATGATCATCCTCCTACATCAAGAATTTTCAGAAGCGTCTCAGATCGTGACCGCCCAAAGATGAACGCTGGACGGTCAAAATTTAGGAAATAAATGGATCGATGCCGAGGGAAAATTGCTTGCGGTCGGTCATTCGTGAAGTTTTGAAGCGGACCGGCCAAGGATTTCGAATAATTATTATTTCTCAACACCGGTTCAATTTTCGAATATTTGCCGTTTGAAAATTTTCCTTGGCCGTCACTAACACCGGTTCAATTTTCAAACCTCAAATATTCGAAAATTGAACCGGTGTTGAGAAATAATAATTATTCGAAATCCTTG
>JAQIWG010009862.1:0-10356 GCA_034695025.1 Chamaedrilus cognettii
AGAGGCCCCCCCTCCCCTCAATCACCCTCCCCCCCCTCCACGCCTCCTTCCTCTCCCCTGGTTGGAGCGCTCCCCGACACCTGACGCTACGGGCGCCACCGCAGCCCAGCGGCGGCGGCGCTATCTCTTCTAGTCTCCCGCACATACCCCTACACCCCTTCACACCCCTCCATAGCCCCTCCTCTCCATACTTCCAGGTTCTCCACCTCCCCTCCCTCCCAATCTGCTCTGTAATGCCACACAGTGGGCGTGCACGGACCGCGCACGCGCAGTGGCGACGTTCAGCACCGCAAATGTGGGGGGACTTGTTGTCAAATTTATTGGGGGACTTTTCAAATTGTCGTGCGTCGCACGGTGTTGGATGTGTCACGTGTTGTTTAAGCCGCTTTAGCTTTATAGCGTTGTGCTATTGAGTGTAACCACTGCTGCTGTTGATAAGCACAGCTCTACTGAATGTATGCAGCACATGACATCCGTAGCGTGACTTAACTTGAATTACTATGAAATTGTGTGTTAGCAAAAATGTTAACAACTTAGTTTGTGTTTTCTTCGCTGATATTTAATTCAGATCCCTAGTGGATTCTAGTGACTGTTGTCATGTCCACATGATTAACATGGTACGATTGACTGCCTGAGAAAATTCTCACAATAATAATCATAGAATTTTCTATTGTCCAGCAGTCCCATCATATTCTTATTTTGTCCACCGCTCAGTGCCTGCCCACAGCCTGGAGGTGTCGGACACTTATCAAGGCAAGCTTGTGCCTGCCTGCCTCCCGGTCCTAGCCTAACATCGCTCGGGGTTCTAGCCTAACATCGCTCCTGGCTTTTCCTTCCACTTCCACCCCTTTACTTCTCCCCTCCTCCCCCCCTCCCCTCGTTTTTCGTCCCGCTTTCAAATCCCGCCGCTGCCCTTCTCACTTCCAGTGTAATGAAGAGGCGTTTCCGACGCCGCTCGCTATCGACTACCAAATGAGTGTTAAAATGATCAATTTTAAGCTTTTCTTCAAAAGCTGAATGTGATTTTGCCAAGGTTTTCCTAGGAGTGCTATCTGCTGTTTTTTTTTTTTTGTGACATTTGAGTTCTATTCTGGTGTATTTGCTCGCCACTGCTTGCTGTCAGACTAAGTGCAGTTCAGGCTGTAGGTCAGGCTGAGAACTTTAGCAGATAATAATTGTTACCTCCTCTAGTATGAAAACAGCTCTGAAATTTACTTCGAGATACTTTCAAAGAATTTGCATTAATTCTTTGGTTACTCGTGACTCTTGTGTACTGGATTCCTGTGAAAGTAGGATACCCTCATTTCATTCTCTTCATTTGTTGCCCTTTGACCCGTGACCCAAGTTGAAATGCAATGCTTCATGGCCTTAAAAATTGGTGTGTTTTACTAATTAGTTCGAAACAAATATGTTTTTGGAATGTTAACATTGATTTATGGATCAAAATTGAATGTAGAATAAATGATATGTTCATGCATATACGGTTTTTCACAACATTTAAGTCTTTCAGCAGTGATAGTAGTTTCACAGGAGATAAAGTGACATCACTGGTGCTAGAGGTGGATCACTGGTTATATAGACTAGTGGCATCACTGGTGATATAGTGGCATCACTGGTGCTAGAGGTGGATCACTGGTTTTATAGACTAGTGGCATCACTGGTGATATAGTGGCATCACTGGTGCTAGAGGTGGATCACTGGTTTTATAGACTAGTGGCATCACTGGTGATACAGGGGCATCACCATTAATGTAGCTGTATCACTGATTGTGATTGAGTTGGGTGTTGGTTGTCAGCAGGAGAGTGGAGCCTGTTGCCTGTTCAGCTCCTATTCGCTTGGTGTCGCCACAGGAGACTTTGTCAGCTGACTTAGGGCTGTATTCTTAGTCATTACTGCTTTTGTTAATCTTTTCGATAGACCAACGGTTTAGTCCATAATCCAAAAAAAGTTTAACCTGCCAGTGGAAAAAATCTCTTTCATGAAGGCCAAAACGCACCAAAGCGCACCCAATTAGATTATCGCTGAGTTTATCTTCGACAGCAGTTGGCAGCTGTGTCTAAATAGATATTACATCATCCACGACCAATCAGAGGTTAGAATAGTCAACTTTAACGAATGGTGGCTAACTATTGTGCTGATTGGCCTGATAGGCCTACATTTATAATTGAATTTTGTCAATAAATGCAAGAAAATAAATGGAACAAAAAGCATGGAAAAGTGTTCGAAAGGCCGGGGTTTAAAGTGATACAGGCCGTGTCGGTCTCAGGCCGACCGCTGCGGGCACCCATCTCGGCACCTCAATGGTCCGGCACCTTTGCTTGGAGTCAAAATGCAGTCCAATTTGCGGCTATTAGATAGGCTGATAATGAGTTAGGATCATGTAGCCTATCCTTATGGCATGACCCGATCTAATATTGCCCATGCATTTCACTTACCATTGCCAGCGTTGAAGAGTAAAATTTAAGTTTTTTACGCATCTCGAGTCAAATGGTGTAGGATAACTCATATGTCATGGGTACCAAAAAACTCTGGCGTAAGTTGGATTGTTCTCAAATATAAACCACAACCCTCGATGGGTCTGTCTATCAGGCTTCGATTCACTTATAAATTCGTTGTATTACATAGCATGTATTTAGAAATTGATGTACATCTGCATTGACTCTGTTTTATGCATTTTTGTTAGTTATGTATGATAATTCATTCTGACTGGTTTTTTGCATTCATTATTGCTGCCGTAGCAACGTCAACAAAAGTGAGATTTAATAGGAAATCATAAGGGGACGGAGGTTTATCTTTGCTTAAACGTTAAACGGCCAAAGTTGGTCAATTAAAATGTGGGAGTTTATCCGGCGGATAATCATGCAGTTGATCTCCAGATGACGTTAATCAGCGTCTATGAAAGACAGAAAATTGATAATCAGTGGTTAAATCGTCCATGAGGTTGATCTTCAGACTTCATCGCTACGGCGAGCATTAAATCACCTTCTGGAATACCACAGTAAGTCAACTAAATTTAGCCATAGATTCTACATAAGAGTCCTATTTTATCGACTATCGCGACTGATGAATAGTAGGCCTATCTGGCGATATTCAATCTTACCGCTCACCTGCGGTCGGTCGAAGTACAGGATTTAATTTTTGGAGACCATCATGAATTATGTCTGTGCTGTCGTATGCTTATAGCCTACTGCGATCTGAATAGGCCTGCACTACAGACCAGATTCGGCTAAGCCGAAAGTGTAACTAGCTTACGGCCATAACCGAAACCAAGCCGAAAGTGTGACTCACTTTCGGCTGTTGCCGAAACGACCGGTAAGTTTTAAAATTGCAAGTTTCGGCACCGAAATGCTGGCCGGAACCGAAATTCGGTCAGCCTCTACTACTGATGCTCAAACTATCTCATGATAAAACCGTATGAACATCTCATGCTCAAAATCATTTATCTGATGCTCAAACTATTCATCAGATGCTCAAACTAGTCATCTGATGCTCAAACCATTCATCTGATGTTCAAACCATTCATCTCAAACTAAAACAATTTATCGGATGCTTAAACCATTCATCTTTGCTGCAGGCGTCTCACACACATGTGCCTCACAACACTGCCTCATTCGACAACGCCAGGGAGCTGGTACCGATCAATGGCCACCAATCACACGCGATTGTTGATGCTGACCTGACCCAGATAGACACTACGAGCCAGCTAGTGGCGGTGGTCCCGGTGGTGGACAAGCATGAGAATGGATGCGCTTGGACCACGCAGGCGGACCATGGGTCCGTCCATGAGTCCATTCATGGGATCAACGGTCGACGAGGGTCCAAGCTGCACGAGGTCATCGCGATGAAGGAAGACGCGGACCTTGTATTCCAGCCTTCCTCTCACAGTTTGTGCTCCCCTCACACCATCTGTACCTTCACACAGTCTCTGCCCCCACGCACAGTCTGTAACAATCTCACAGTCTGTAAGTCTAGTAATAATAATGGGTTTAGAGCCTGTTTCGACATCTAATGTCATCATCAGGGACCTCACTGCACTGGGAGTGTGTAGGTCCGTACCTGGAATGTGTTGGTCCATAATTGCTGTGCGTATGATCATGCTGCTGGTGTGCGTAGGTTCCCTAGTATACGTAAGTCTATACCCCTGCTACGATTCCATACGTGATATATGCCTAGGTCCCCTGATATTAAATGGTATGCATACTGCATAGTATGTATGAGTAGGTTCAAACCTGGTATGTGTATGTGCTACGCCCTTGCTATACGTAGCTGCCCTGTTACCAGTATGTGTGGGTTCTTGACTGGTATGCATAAGTTCTTGACTGGTATGCGTAGATCCGTGACTGGTACGCATAGGTCCCCTGCTATGCATGGGTCCGTTACTAGGCGAATAACCTTTGCTGTACGTAGATGCGCTGCTATACGTAGTTGCCCTGCCATGCGTACTGCGTAGGTCCGTACCCGCTGGCGCGCCGGTCCTCCATAGCAGACGTGGCGCAGCAGGAGTCAACGGCGCGCTCGGTCGTCATGATGCTCGCGCTCTCACTCGACTCTCTACTCGAGGGTGGCGCCACCGGGTTGAAGGCCACCAGTGTGGAGGTAGGGCGGTGCCACCGGGCTGAAGGGTGGAGGTAGGGCAGCGCCGCTGGGCTGAAGGCCACCAGTGTGGAGGTAGGACGGCGCCGCCGGATTGAAGGGTGGAGGTAGAGCGGCGCCACTGGGCTGAAGGGTGGGGATTGGACGGTGTCACCAGGCTTAAAGCCACCAGCATGGAGTTAGGGCTGTGTCACTCAAGGCCACCAGCTCGTGGCCACCACGCTCTTCAAGTCGGCGGCCGCCGGGCCCAACGTCGACCTGTACACCGGTCTGGCAGAGGTCCCCAGGGCGGCGCCACCAGACTGATGGGTGGAGATAGGGTGGCGCCACCAGACTGAAGTTTTGAGATAGGACGGTGCCACCAGACTGAAAGGTGGAGGTAGAGCGGCGTCACCGGACTGAAGGCCACCAGTGTGGATTTAAGGTGGCACCACCAGATTGATAGGTGGAGGTAGGGCGGCACTATTGGACTGGCAGGTGGAGGTTGAGTCGTGCAAGTCTGGGCGCTGTTGTACAATATATGTGTGATGTTTTGATACAAGTAAATCTAAGTGCTGTTGGCCTGTGATGTCCTGTTGCAGGTCTAGTTACATATAATGTCTTGCTGCAGGTCTAGGTAGAACAATGTCTTGCTGCAGGTCAAAGTCTGAGTAAGCATGTCCTGTTGCAGATCTCAGTAAGTAAGATATCTTGCTGCAGGTCTGGGCACTGTTTGTCGGCAACCTTATCCATGAGTCGGTGATAGCGTTCTGCCTCGGCCTGCAGCTAGTGCGCGTCCACGACGCGTCGTCCAAGCGCCCCGTCGTTATCGCTGCCGTGGCGTACGCCCTCATGAACCCCCTCGGGGTGCTCGTGGCCACCGTGCTATTCGAGTCTGCGGCTGCCGGGCCCAACGTCGATCTGTACAACGGCCTGGTGCAGGCGCTGACCGCCGGCTGCTTCATCTACGTCACGTTTTGCGAGATCCTCGAGGGCCAGATCACCCACAGGACCTCGTATGCTAAGATTGCATGCATGTTTGCAGGGTTCGCATTGCTCGCGGCCTTTGCGGCCGTTCCGGGAAGTAGTTCGTACACTCTGGGGGGGGAGGGGTGTGAGAGAGCGACCTCTGCGGTGTACGAGCCGAGTGTGAGGACGACAGCAGGTGGCGTGGAGTATGTGACAGGAAGCTAGTACTGGGGAATGTGGGGGGGATGTAGGTCACCATTTGTATTCTATTGCGTGTGTGATTGTCAGTGTCTGTGATGCCACTGCTAGGATATATTAGGGATAGGATAGGGATATTTAGGTGTATTTCAGTGAATCTAATTTTTGCGCCAGTCCCAGATTTTTTGCTATATCTGTTGTAAAGTTGCGCATTTTAAAACAGAAGCTTTTTCAGACAATGCGATCTAGTGAAATGTTTTGACACCATAACCGAAACATAGGGATATTGCATTGTGATCCAGTGGCAGCAGTGATCAGTGTTGCTTTGCACCACTTCTATTGCCATTTAATAATAGTAATAAATTTTGTTGTATTAATGGATTTCTAGTTTGTTTTGGCGTTCGAAGACCTCTTCGGGGACTATTTAGAGTGGGTTTTCCAGTGTGTGTGGCCCATGGATTCCCAGGGTTCATGTAGGACTGTTCTATTGTGTATGCGGCTTTGGGCTTGAGTTTAAACAAAAATACTGCAGTTTTGCGCCTACTTAAAAAAATCTTGAATTTCAATGTTTTCTCACATTTATTTGTCGCTTGACGTTGAATTAAGAAAGGATATGGTTGTACAAAAGATATACTTAAAACAGTCTCAGGTTGCGACTGCACCCAGGGATCAATTGTAGTACGGTATATATCTTTAGTGCTCGCATTCTGAAATTTGTTTGACTGGGGCGTTCCGTATGCTACTCAACTTATAGGAAGATTTTAGGAAGCTGTGTGTGACTACGTTTATCTGCAGAACGAGCTGGCACTGACAGAGTTTTTCAATTTAATTCTCCATCTTCGCATTCTTGGGGCTGGATTTATAATTTTTGGAGGAAAATTGCCCCCCTTAGTCATAGCCTTAAGGGAGAGTTTGCACTATTGGAAGGGGATTCCTGCGATCCCGAACCTTAGCGCAAGCACTGTATATTTTTTGTCAAGTCCTGCTTCTTCCAAAAATATAGCGTTTGCACTAAATACTATATAATATAATATATTCAATATTATATTAATATATTCCATACCAGTCGAACACTTCTTTGGCCCCCTTACAAAATTATGAGTTTTTTATGTTTTAGAATATTGTCATGGATCCCAAATGAAGGGTTAGAATTTTAGGCAGTGATTTAAACAAGAAAACAAGAGAAGTTTTGTTTGTGAGAAGTTGCATTCAGTTCTTCAAAACTTTTTGTTGAAATTCATGAAATTACGTTGGCTGCCAGTGTTCTAGAGCCAGTTAAGAAGCTTTAAGTTATTTTGAATTCCTGGCGATTTGTAGCATTTGATGATTCATATGCTGTCCTGTCTGTCGGTGTACAAGTGAAATGATGTACTAGATCAAACCAAATTGGTTTATTTTGTGTGTTGTAGGTTTATTTAATAGGGTGTTGTTGGCCATTGGCAGCAATGTCCATATTTAATACCCATGGCAAGAGGAGATCCCCTTTATCAGTCGCTGAAACGGACTCTATGGCCATTAGTCTCCTATAGTTAAGGTGAAACCGTGTGTATACAAACGAAGCCTTTCACAAGAAGATTCATGAACGTGTCACTGAACGCTCAGAGCAGCAGCGAGCCGATGAGGGAAAGTTTTGTTCAGCAGCAGTTGTATTAACATTTTGTGCCTCCACAGACATGCTTTGCAATCTGCATTTGAAACAAATGTTGAATAGACTTTTAGGTTCGATTCCAGAGATGTTTCTAAGCTAAGAAACCTTGTTCCGCCATAGGAAAATAGGACAATTTTACGGTAGGTCAGATAACTTACTGCAAACATTAAATTTTTGGTGCATGTTATTTTCACGGATTTGCTTCTCAGAAATTTAGATGCACTTAATTTTCTCGTTTTTGAGGACAATCCATTAGGCCCTATATAAAGCTTCTGCAGCTTTATTTTGCTGCATGTAATTTTCGCGAGTTTTGCCGATTCGTGAAATTCGCGAAAATTACATGCACGCAAAAATTTCATGTTTTGCAGTATATCATCATCATCATTCATCATTTACGTTTTACGTCTACTTTTCCGTGTCAACACAGGTTGGACGTTTCCCACGATGGGACTCCACCACAACTCTCAACAAGTATATGTGTTATTTCAATACACTTACTATTTATCATAAATTTATGACGATGCTAATTATTTGTTTCAAGATAAATTTATATCAATTTAAATTTAATGTAACCTTTGGCTATCTTGCTGAAAATTGGTAAGTGTCGTTCATTTTAAACGTCATGAAAATATGCTCATTCAAAAATCATTTCAAAATAATAATAAATAATATAAATGATAATTATTTTTTTAAACAAATAATAATACAAATTTTAAAATAATGTTAATTTTAAATGTCGTAAACGCATGTATACAAGATGCTTTTTCAAACGGCTGTTATTAGTTGCTGTTAAATTCTCGTTTTAGTCCTTGCCGGAGGACGGTTCCTTGATGGAGAAAGTTAAGGAACATCTCTGAAATTAAGTTTGCGCGAAGACTGATGTTCATTTCGCACGCCATCTATGAACGTTGTGTCGTGTCATTCCCATTCCTTGCGCGCTGTATACGATCGATCTGATCGATCGCCTTATATGACAGTGATAACTTGTATATTGATGCTTGTGGGATTTGTATCTGAGAAGTGCATAGTATTTGGGATTCACAATTGTGCAGTATATTATGTGCGTTTATCGTTTTGTGCAGTTTGTATATGCATTCGATTACAATTTGTGCAGATGTGGTCTGAATTTTGTTGTTAATATTGAATAACGGATCTGATTTCATGATAAATATTATTTCTGATGATGGTCTCGTTACGATCGTTTTTAGACAATTTTTATCAGGTAGGCGTACTATATCGGGGAGATAGCGATGGAAAGTATGTAAAGTGTATCGTGTTTGAAAAAGATGTATGAAGAATGTAATAAAAGCTTCAAGAAATTAGCTCAAACACTTGCAATTAATTTTTGAGCCAATGACATTTTCCGCACATGTGAAATTAAAACGCTTTTCAAATCAAGAATTCACAAAATTGCTAGTTTTGAGAATTAATAATGTAGTTCAGTAATTTACTGTAAAACATGAAATTTTCGTGTGCTTGCAATTTTAGCGAATTTCGTGAATCGGCAAAACACGCAAAAATTACATGCAGCAAATAAAGCTGCCGAAGCTTTATATAATGGGCAGTCTTCAAAAACGTGATAAGTGCACCTATATTTCTGAGAGGCAAAACGGCGAAAAAAACATGCAGCAAAATTTTTATGTTTTATAGTAATTATTTGAAACACTGAAACACAAGCTGAAAAAAAGTTGAGAAATTAGATGAGATAAGGCCAAAAGTCATTGAGATGTTTGGAAACCTTTGTTTCACGCATATATAATTTATAAACAACTCAATTTAAAATCTTGTGGTGACTTGCAATCATTATGGGCCTAACCGTCAGGAAGTTTTTTATACTGCTAATTTCAGTGGCTAATTCAGATACTCAAAATCGTAGACTTATTTCATAAAACTGCATATCTTTAAAGGTACAAGCGATCAGTGGCGTAGTCGCCAACATGTAGGTGCACGCGTCACGGCGTCGCGCCCTCGCCACGGGCGAAGGCGTCCCTACCATGAATTCGTCTGGTCCCCGCCAAGAATGGTTGCCTATGTGGGAGTTGCCTATTGAGTTAATAGAGTTAATAGAGTTGCCTATTAAGGAGTGAAAACACTGAATGGCGAAATAAGCAAATTTTAACGAGAAATTAACTTCAATTATTTTCGTCAAATATCTCGACTACGGAGCTATTTTGAGGGCGAAAAGTTGTCAGCTGGGATCGCTAGTTCGACGGAGGCCTGAAAGGGGCACGGGAGGAGTCGCGTGGGGATACAGTGGAGTGGTGCCGGGTCATACACGTGTCCATACACGTGGTCATACACAAAGTCCGGTGTTGCAAGACATCTGGGTTGGCGCGCTTTCGGTGATACGGGGGAAGTAGTGTGTGCGTAGCTTGTGCACCTCTAGACATTGGTCAGGTAGCTGGAAGGGAGCCTGAGAGATGGCGGAGAGGTGCGATTATTGTAGGAAACTGGTTCAAGGGAGACAAGAGGCGATGCAGTGCGACTGGTGCGATCGCTGGAGTCACACTGAATGCTGTAAGTGACAAAGAAATTGTTTGAGGAACTGAAAACAAGTAGCAAGAATGTGAAATGGTTTTGTGAAAAGTGTGGAAAGAAGGTGGAAGGAGTGGCAGAAGAAATTAAGAGATTGAACGATAGAATAGATGACATAGAAGAAGAAAACGAAAAGAAAGAAAGTATTATGCAAAAAGAGCTAGAAAAGATGAGAAAGGAAATGGAGCAGTTGAGACAGCTGGTAGCTGGTATGAAAGACGTGGAGGAGGTCAAGGTTCAGTTGGATAATGTGAAAAAGGAGGGGGAAGCAGAGATGAAGGAAATGAAAAAGAAAATGGAGCAAATCAGGAATGAGGTAGTTGTTAAGAAGGAAATGGAAGATGTCAAGAAGGTGGCTGAGAAGATACAGAAAGAAGGGGTGGCGAAGACAGAATTGGTTCATGAAGTAAACAAGACATTTGTGGAGATCATGG
>JAQIWG010009863.1:0-10356 GCA_034695025.1 Chamaedrilus cognettii
ATATATATATATATATAATATAAAATATAGATAATATATAACAGAATAATATAATAAAGAAAGACAATAAATAAATTGTAATACTAACGAAAAATGACTACAATTCAAAACAATACACAGGGGCTAGTATATGACAGCAAAGTACATTAATTAATAATATGTAGGAGAAATGCAGCTCTGTGCAAAATATGTAACTTTGAAACAAACTCTAGCCGGTTGGCTATGCGATTCATCAAAAAAAAGTCACATATAATAGATTAGAATGATGCAACTTCAGATTCGTCAATACAAACCTGGCTGAACACACTAAATATGTCATGTCCAATAATTTATTACTAAGAAAACGTATTAATTTAATTCATTCGATTCGGAAATCATGCCATGCACTCCAAAAGAAGAACAAATAACTTAAACCCAGCTTACTTTATGACACTCAACCCGCAGATTCACATACTAAAAAACATTGATTGGTTATAAACTCACCGATGTGGCTCGCCTCCACACTAGCCCCACTTTCCCCCACCCGTTGCCCAGCATGAGGGGCAGGTTGCTCCCCAGTCCCCCCCAGCACCGCAGCGCCCCCCTGCAGCACAATGTTGTGCTCTTGCACCAGCGCGTCAATCCTCCTCAGCGCGTCCCCGTGCTCCGACCTCACCTGCTCCAGTTCCACCTCGTGCTCTGCTCGCTCCGCCTGGAGTAGTGACTCGAGGCGCATAGCGACACTTGACAGCTGCGATCTCAGCGAAGCAACTTCAGCATCGCTGTGATTCAGCCGATCCTTCAGCCGCTCCAGTTCCGATTCCTCTGCATCCGCTGACTCCTGATCCTTCTTCTCCAGATCTCTAACGTCGATCTTTGAAAGGGGCTTTTCCGTTTCGGCGCTCGTCCTTTCTAAAGCGGCATTTTTAGATTTTTCCGAATCGGAAACTTGCACGTCATCCTCTTCCGTGTCCCAGTTATCGTCGATTCCGATATCCCAGCCTCCCGCTGCACCCCTGACCCCGGTATTCGCATTCAGTGTATCCACCGCATTCGTATTGTCCATTTTCATATCTGTATTCATCGTATTCTCCTCATTCTCCGTTTCCGTCGTTCCGACATCGACCATTTCCGGATTTTCCGTCGCGGAGGCCACGTCTGCTCGAGCCACATCATGTGACGCCCCGCGCAGCAGCAGATCCACTCTCAAAAGCCGGATCTGTTCCTGAAACTCTAGCCGCACGGTCTCCCTGTCCCGGTCGACCCCCTGGAGGTACACGAGCATCTGGCGCAGCCTGGAGAGCTCGGCGCAGACGAGAGCGTACTCTTGACGTAAAGTCTGCAGCTCTGCTGAGTCAACGGAGGATTGGCCCGATGGAGGGTTGACTGTCTGGCGCATGCGAGACAGCTCGACGCAGACGAGGTCATAGGCTTGTCTGAGGGTCAGGAGATCGGCCGTGGGGTTCAAAGCAGGGGAGGGGATAATCTCAGCGTCAACTGGTACCATGCTCGCGTCAACAAGGTCAGCGGAAGATCCTCCAAAGCTGACATAAGTTTCACTGTGTGTAGAATGTTCCGTGCAGATCGCTATTTCTGTTGTACTATGGATATGATCGTAGTTGCCATTTATCGTAGACGTTGTATCGGGTTGAATAAGAACTGTACCTTGGGACATAAATCCGGTGGTCAAATGCTCTGAATCAACCATATCATCATCAGTGATTGTGGCATCCGCAACATTTTGTATCATAACGCCACGCTCCAATTCGCTCTCATTTGGATATTTGTCTGTACCTAGAACGTTTTCTGTCACTTCAGTCTGTCGACTAAACGCATCCGTTATTTTGTTTGAATCAGCACCCAATACTGGTCTATCCTTGGCATCCAACGACAACTTTTCTGCTGTAATACCCTCAGTGTCAGTTCTCACCTGTACTCCTTTCTCAACAACGGATAAATCCCAGGATTTTCCCCCCGCTCTTTCCGCCGCCAGTTCCTCGCACGCCGCCCCCAGCCTCACCACCACCACCCTCTTTTCCTCGGCGAGTCTTTCCGCCCTGGCGGCGATCTGCTTCCGACCCTCCTCCAGCGCGTCGATCGTCTGTTTCATCTCCACGCGATCCCTGTAGACAGTCTGAAGGGACGCCATCGCCGAATCCCGCTCGAGGGTCGCCTGTGATAGTCTGGTTTTCGCATCGTCTAATTCGGCGCAGACGCGGGATGCCAGACCAGAGGATTGTTCGGCGGAGGAGAGCGCGGCATGGAGCTGTTCGCGAAGCTGGTTCACTGCCAGTTCGTGATTTTGTCGTATGGCGGCCAGCTCAAACTGGGACCTTGCCGCTTCTGACCATTCCTCCGCCCTTTGGAATCGATCCGATTCAATTGCGGTTAATTTTTCCGTTAGGTTTTCGCGTTCGCTGATGGCAAAATCTAGTTTTTCCATCAGATTTTTCCGCTCGTTGGTTGACTGCGATAAATCCAACCGCGTGTGCTGGATTTCCATCCGCAGATTTTCAAGTTCCGCTTGCAAAGCAAGCTTGGAGTCCTCAGCTGAATGAGTTTCCATTCTTGCCTTTTCCGCATCAGTTCTCAAACACAGTCGTTCGGCTTCTATATCGAACTTTAGCTTTTCCATTTCCTCAACCACCCGGCGGCGTTCATCTTCTGACATTCGTTTTTCCGCAATGAGGCGTTCGATTTGTTCCTCCGCTCGAATTCTTACAGAACGTTCCGTGTTGAGAACATCCGCGGAATTTGAATCGATTTCCACGCGTTTTATTTCCATCTTTTCCAGTTCCGTCCTATGCAGAGCCTTCAGCTCTTCCACTTGGCGCTCGTACTCCATCCTCAGTACAGCACCATCCATTCTTTCCATTCCCACCATCTCTTGGTTCTGATTTGACGACCTCTTGACCTCCGGGGCAGTCAATCGCACGGCATCTAGATCCCGATTTAACGTAAGTAAGTCGCTAGTTGCTCGTTCGGCAGCAGCTGCATGGAGTTGAGATGCCTCATGAGCCTCAGCCAAAGAGCGCTCGAGGTCAGTGACCTTATTAGCCAGCCAATCACGTTCAGCCTTTGCGACCTTGAGTTGTTCAACCAATAGAAACGATGAATCTGATTCTGAGGATTTTTCCATAGAAGTCGAAGCAGTGTCGCGCATTTTTCCTGTAAAAGTTGTGAAAAACAATAGAACGATACCGTTAAAAAAAACTATTAGGAGAAAGTAATCAAACAATTCAAGCGTACCTGCAGCAGTAGCTTATTAGTGCTCCGAAATACGCGTCAGAAACAAAGCAAAAATTTTGTTAATGTCCAATACGAATTTTTGCCAGAAAACTGAAATACCAGTCGACCAAATCGGTTATATCAACAACACAGTATATACTAAGCTACAACAGGAGCAAATCTTTGAAATATTCATTGCCTTCTTATTGTGTTCCTTTTCTCGAATGCACCGCGCAGTCCAAAATCAAACCCTGTTAGATACAATATCACGTCATGTCTCAGCCAATTGCTATTGTTAAGGAAACTCGATACAAACAACTAGATTTAGTTAACTATCGATGGATGCATGCTTCGCGAATAATGGCAGACCAATGACGATTGTATCCCAATTAGGCCCCATTGAGGCGTTGTCAGTAGAGAAGACTTTCATACACTAAATGGTAGATTGTATTGTATTTATCAATACGAGAGGTACTGTTTTGCGAGTCTAAGGACTGTGTGGAGTAACAAGGACTATTACAGCCCTGTTCTGTGCCTCTGGTACAAAACCCGCTTCCCCTTCAAGCTCCAGGGCTGCAAGTCAATTCTTTGTTCCCAAACTTGCAGGGGAACTATCAATTCTAAAAACCGTTCAACCGGCTTCGTACCTGCACCAGTTTGAACCACCGAAGCCACCCCATTCTCCGCCACCGTGCCCCCAGTGCCCTGCGCCACCTCGCCGAAGGTGCGTATGTGCGACTGGCGCAGTTCTGTGCGCAGTGCGTCCACATCACGCGTCAGTCGTTGATTGTCGTCGATGACGGCGCTTAGCTGTGCGACCAAGTCTGTGCTTGGGACATTCTGCTGACTGAGTGCGACGTACTGCTGCTGCCACTGCGCCACCTGGGGAATGAAGATCAGGAAACAAGAACTAGAATACTATAACAAGGGCCACTACGAGAATAAACATCAGAAATAAGAACTACTGCACTAGGTCTGCGCTTCAGACATTCTGCTGGCTAAGTGTGACGTACTGCTGCTGCCACTGAGCCACCTGGGAAATGAGAAACAGAAAACAAGAACAAATAGATCAAAACTAAATAATAATGAAGAACAAAGATCAGGAATGAGAACTAATGCATAAATACTTCGCAGTTTGCAGAATGGTGCGGTCACACTGCATGCTGCACTGCTATGTAACTCTAAATCTTACTTATTTTTTCTTTAAAGTGTCTGCATAGTGTGTAGTTATGTTTGCAACACTTTTATATGTATAAAAGATACATATATAACTAAATATTCAACATCACCATCAGACATTACAACAGTTGGGCTCTCCCACCTGCGCAGCAGACCGCCGAGCGTCCTCTGACGACCGCTGGAGCTCCCTCGAGACCCGCTCCAGGTCGAAGGCGTGTCGCTCCGCCATGGCCTCCTTCATCCGCCCGATCTCCTCCCCAAACTCCTCCTCCAGCTCCGCCCTCAGTGCCGCCCGCGCCACCTCCACGACTTGTTCCAGTTCTTGGTGCGATGAGGAAGGAGAAAGGGTCTTGGTCACCGAGGGAAGGGCTGCGAGGAGAAGTATCACCCGAACTTTGTCTAGCCTTGTGTATTTTAGTTCATTCGTTAATAATAAAAAGTCATAAAATAAAAAATATTATTCAAATATTTTTTTTTGGCAATATAACAAAACATTGCCTATACCAGTGTACGATATATACCCAATATACCCGAAATACATACGTATTACGCAGACATGCATGACATTCTGTGTGATTGGAGCATGTTTGCCGAGCACCCTTACATTCATTCTTAAATATACATCATACACATTATTAACACAAAAATATAACAGCAACAAAATGACAAGAGCTACCGGTATCAAGCAAATACAAAACAAAACATTTTTCATTTAAGATCACCATGTAAACTAATAAAACTAAAATAACTATAAATTTATTAACAATTTTCTTTGGCATCAACAAAATATCGATACAAAATTTGATTAGAAAAAAGCATCAGGGCACTGCACACTGATCACATACCCAAAGGGGAAACAATTCCGTGTCGTATGTCGCCGTGGCGTGACTTTTCCGCATCCGACATCAGTTGACGCACAACTTCAGCGTTCTCTGCGTCTCGCCTTCTCAGTCGTTCGTTTTCAATCTTCACCTGTTCAACTGCTGCCAGATTCTCAGTGGATCTAAGTCTTGCGCTTTCTTCGTAATCCGATTTGAGACGAGCGATAAGTTGCAGGTTCTCTGCGTTTTCCATTAACAATCGTTCATAGTCCGTTCTGAATTGTCCATCATCGACACTCAGTTTAGAATTAGTTTCTTTTTCTGTTTGCAATCGCTCGCATTCCATCCTTAGTCGTTCATATTCCGTTCTAAATCGTTCACATTCGATTCTGAATCGTTCGTTTTCCTCTATCCGTTTGGAATTCACTTCATTGTCCATTCTTAATTGTTCATACTCCGTTCTAACTCGTTCATAGTTCGTTCTCAGCTGTTCGTTTTCCATAATCCATCGCGCTTCATTCGCATCACATTCTGCTCTCAACTTATCCAGCTCCGCTCTCAGCCTTCCGCTTTCATTGTACGACTCTGTTCGTCCTTCCTTCTCATTTGAATCGTAATCTGAGCGGCTGCGCATCAGTCGTTCGTTCTCGGTTCTCAAGCGCCCGTTCTCCTCGTTTTTCGTTCTCAGCAGAGCGGCGAGTCGCACGCTCTCGCCCTCGACACCGGCTGACGAAGCGTGAAGCACGCGAAGCATGTCGCCATGCTCCAGCGCCAAGCGATCAAGCTCGCTGTCACGCGACATGACATCGTCCTTCAGACGACTGATCATCTCAGCATGGGCTCTGAAGCGGAAAGGGCAGGGATTTGAATGGATTTGACTCGATTTATATCAGCTGCAAGCCTTGTTCGCCAGCTTGCAGAGTGTGCGCAGAAAAGGAAACTGACAGTTAATCGTCGAGATAAACGTGTCAACAGCGCTACAAGTATCTAAAATTAAATGTACAATCGAATTCCATCGTGCGGGTACAAAGATAATCAACAGGCAAACAAACAAAAGTGGCAGAGCCAAACAAATTGTTTAGTCAACTTCATTGTCAATAGAAAACACTACATAAGACAACACTACAAATACAAAGGGATTTTATTGCTAAGTTGTGGTCGCGACGCAAAGACTATTACAGTCCGGTTCTGCGCAAGAGAGCCGGCTTTCCCTTCTTTACTCGTCTTATACGGCTCGCCCGAGGAGCTCTAGGCCGCATGCCAATTCTTTGTTTCCCGGTTTGCAGGGGGTGCGTAGAAAAGCAAACTTCACACTGACAATTAGTAGTCGATATAAACGCGTCCAACAGCTACAATTATCTATCATTCGATGCAGAATTTAATTCCATTATGCGGATACACAAACTGTATAGTGAAATACTAACTGCAGAGTTTCCATAAACAGCAAAGCATCGTGCAGACCTGTTCTGATCCTCCGCAGTCTCCATCTTCCGCTCGAGCACGGTGCAGTGCAGCCGCAGCTGCTGCATGCTGCACTCACGCTGCGTCAGCGTCTCTGTGATCAGCACGAGCTGCTGCTCCTTGCTGCGGTTGTTCTCCTGCAGCGCGAGCAGCTCGCTCTTTGCTTCAAACAACGTTTGCGCGGATACGTTGTGCTCGCTAAGGTGTTGGTGTAACCATTGATCAGCCTGCGGAGCACGGAAAAATCTATTTTTAGATCAAGTTGATTATAAATGCGCATCAATCAATTTGAATAGATCAATCAATTTGATTTAAAGTACCATTACTCGCTAAGCATATAATTACGGTACAAGTAATTACTGATTTTTAAGATCATTTTCTTTTGATACAAAACTAACAATTATCTAGATATCTGTTACGAAATGAATTTATATCGGTAATGAAATTTCTTGAACGAGACGAATTTCTTTAGCTAAAATTGACATAGTATGTTCAAACAATCTTCAGTCAACAATTATTATTTTACAACAACCATAGCCAGCATCAGTATCTTGAGTATATATACGATGATTATACGCACATATTGTATACACAGCTATAGTGACAAATTGCTCTATCACTGCATCAAAAAGAGAACAGGCTTAAAGACAAGCAGCCCAGAGTTTCCTGGGCTACCAGCCGACTAAACAGGGAGAAGCTGCTCTTTGGATTTGGTCTTTGTTACGACACACGGTGCTTAAACCTCAAAACCATCAACCATATCAACAATTTAACTAAATTAACTTGAACTTGTGCTTAACCTCGAAACCGTCAACCATGTCAACAATTTAACTACCAATGAAATTAACAACTAACTTGAACTTGTCTGAATTATAAATTTGGAGCATTTATTAACCTTTTGGCAGTTCAGGGCACAATACAAAAAGAAAATCTAGCTTAAATAAGTTAAACTTACGCGCTAACAAGATCACCATTAGCAAAGGGTCTTTAGCAGCAACAATTTTTCAATATACATGTCAGTACCGGCACTATACATCTTTTTAAAATGACATGCCTGCACCACTGCTATAGATATTATTGGCAAAAAATAGCAAAAAAAGACTCTCCAACTAAGATATATTATAAATAGCAACATGTCTCAAAAATATCCCATATTTAATTCTTTCATTCGATAAAGTATTGTTTAAATTTAGATTATACTTGTTAAGCAAGTTTACCACCAGCAATCATGTAGAGCCCTAGCAATGAATTTTTCTTTTAAAACTAACTGTTTTTGTTTCTATAGTGACCATAGGTGTGCCATAGGGTCTAGCCTATATAGCTATTAGCCTAATTAAGTGTATAGTTTCACTTGAACAGGAAATCTGTTTCCTTCTTTGACATTCCTGCATCTCTTCGTTTATCGTACCGTACTTATTTTTCATGTATGCCGTTGTATTGATTGAAGTTTTGTCAATAAAACAACAACTCAAAATGAATTACGTCTAACTAGCGACGAATACCTCTTTGAGCGAGTCTACCTGCTGTGATATTTTCTCAAATATATACAATTATATTCGTGCAAAACAGAGCAAGATATACAACATTGTACAATATTATACAACAATGGCCGCAAGGCCTGGCTTACTAACAACAATATAGCATCAAGACAACCACACATGCTTTAAAAACGCAAGGATCTCAAGGCATCTAAGTTTCTCTCTTAAGAGCAATGCAGACTAAATTATTGAATAAATTGGAACTGTATTAGAACATTCCCAAACTCTTTGCAAATATACAATGCAGCGCATGGCTACAACGTCAAGGCACCTAACCACCGGTTGCTCGACCTCGATTTGAAGTGCGATTTAATTTTTTAGTCCGATTTAACCAATGAAAATCTATAAAGGAATTGTATCGAATAATTTGATTGGTCAATTCGGACTACAAAATTATATCGCACTTCAAATCGAGGTCGAGCAACCGGCAGTAAGTTATTTCACACACGACAGCCAACGATCACGGTAGAGCTAGCCTGCATCTTTGCGAATTCAAAGTAGGCACTTGATATTGCATACGGTCAAACAATACCATAGCGCCTGCACTGCCATCCAACTGAGGCACACTTGTCACACGTTTTCAATCGGAGAATTGTTTAGAATAATAATTAGCTTCGCCCAACTCGTATTTTAAGCGTTTAACAAGTAGGCCCAAGGCTCGTCAACAGCTTGGTTTTCTGTTTAACTTTTCTCGTCACCGTGTGTATCCGAACTCATTGGCGAACCTCGGCCACACTAAACTGATACGCCATTCAACCGTTTAGAGGACGCTCTTACAACAGCAGCACTCATGCAAGACCCCAGCGCGCTGTTCGGCTCCCTATGTACAGAGTGACAAGCGAAGCCACTGATGAAACGTGTCAATTGTGCGCCGTTCGCAGGTCGTCCCGTCTCTCACAATAGCTAATGATCTCACACCTAGACGACACACAATGGCGCGCGGATCTGCGATCAGCGGAGGAGATCTTAATTCACAGCTTAGCCTAATGCTGCTGTGCTGAGCCACAACGCACTTGATATCCAACTAGCGCACGCTGGCGGTGCGTGACGTTCTAAGAACGTGCGAGATCAGGGAGTGCGCAATCGACGTGGTCCGTAGACGCGCTGGTAACTTGGTAAGTGACTTGTGTTTACCGTCGATGTCGTTGAAGAGATAGGCCCTACGAATCGACACGATCTTTTTGAATGGTGCCATCTAGATAGGAACCAGTGAACCACAGCAATCGTTCGTAATGCAGCTCGTGTCTAGATTTTTAGATTTGACGAAGAAAAGGCCGCTCTGATAACAACTTAGAAACGGTGTTCTAAACATAGATTCGTCATGTAGCCCTACCGCTTATTATATGCCAACATGGCGTTATTATAATTCTTGTCGGCAATTCGCAGCATCTTGTGCACTGAGCGGAGGTAGATTGATGTGGCCCACGTCACTGCTCTCTTCTTTCTCGAGTCCTGACACTGACAGTTAGGCCTAAATGACAAACCAGTTAGCCGCGATTCTTTTAAGCCAGAGCTTCAATTCAATTTCGAATCAATTTAATTTCAACAAATAACGTGACGCGATTGTGATACCAGATCCAGCCAGAATTGACCAGAGTCAGATCAACGCGCGCGTAGCCCCCATTTTAAAGACTGCATCAGTGCCCAAGCGAGTCCAGCCAAACCTCAAGCAAGGACGGAATGAAACTCAATTCGGTAGTGGGCGAAAGCTCGCGTGTCACCACAATCTGACTGAGGCTCAGTAAGCGAAGAACCGATGAATAACTACCGTATTTCGGTTTAAATTGACAAACTAAAAAACCGCTAACGAACATGGACCTACCTGACATCAAAATATTGTTGACTTTCGCAGAGGTTGAGTAGGCCAACCATTGAATGACAAAACGGTCTATAAATATATAAATATCATTTGTAAAGTTGTTTTTTGTCCAAATGTAGTCGACACTATGTCGACACTATGTCAAGATTTAGAAGATACGAGGATACAATAGTCTAGAGTTGCAACAAATCGTCACTGTATCGATATAATCCTGTCTATGCTCACATTTTACAAAAACAGCATCTACAAAATTATTATAGTCTGCACTGCAGCTGCATAATTCTTGAGCTTACATGCGCGGGGGGGGGGGGGGGGGGGGGGGGGGGGGGGG
>JAQIWG010009864.1:0-10355 GCA_034695025.1 Chamaedrilus cognettii
AGTCTTGAAGTCTAGACGTACTATGCCCTGCCATGATTAGATCCCAAGTTATCCGCAATTTATCCGCCAAACCGACGCGCCAAAATGGCAATTTCTTGCGCCAAGTACAAAAAAGTGCTGTGCTGTTTCTGCAACCTTGTTTGTGCGCGCAGTGTGCGCGTGTCATATATCAATATGATATCACGTGCATGTCATGTCACACTGACGTGCACGAAAGGGATGTGCACGTGATTATGACAGTCAAATGTGCACACAGTGCATACCTGATGCGCACACAGTGCATACATGACGTGCACACAGTGCATACCTGACGTGCACGTAGTCGCTTAGCGGTCGTTTCATGGCGGCGCGCAGCTTGCGCGGTGGGAAGTACTTCTTGCTGCGCGGCCGTGTCTTCCTGTCCTCCTGTACGTCCTGCTGCCTGTCTGCCTGCTCGTGCCTCTGCCTCTCCCCCTGCTGGTGTCTCTGTCGCTCCTCCTCGTGACCCAGCACCCACCCCCTCAGCTCATTCATCAGTCTGCGTCGAGCACATTAACTCTACACTTCAATGATAGGTCCACGACAACGTCTTCACAATTAGGGGACCCCCGCACTTCATATTAGGTCCATGACACCCTAATTAATTAGGCATTACATTTAAAAAATAATCCTAATAATGCTAATATTGAGCCTGTAGTGCATTTCAGCGTAAAGACGTCATCGGGGACCTCCCCTCGTCATTTAATGATTCTGATCATCACGTTCATGATTAAACTAAACTGACCTCCTTTTATCGTGTAATCTGTTAATGTTCATGTTTTCACACAGGTTTACACGTTTTTACCCGCCCTGATGAGGACTGCTGGAGTTGGGTTTTTACGGCCCGATGCCCTTCCTGACGCGAACCAAATAAATAATTATCTGGCACGATCATGACTAGGTCCCAGATTACGTCGCCAGAAGCCGAAACAAACTTTAAAATCAATTACTATTATTATTGATACTTGCAGAATATGAACTCATTAATTTTAAATGAAGATTCACTTCAAAAATATGCATTCTTGATATGCATATTCTTTTGAATATGCATATTCAAATATGCATATTTAAATGTATGCATAGTATTTGTACTATGCATACATATTTGTATATGTATAGTTCGAATGCATTTGAGTGTATGCATGAATTGCATACACTCAAACCCTAAAGGCGTACATCCGCTCCAATGGCCTGCATACCTTCAACTGTAATGGCCTGCATACACCCTAGTGACCTATTCACAAATAATGCCCTGGTCCATTGTTCTCAAAGGTTGTCCCCAGCCAACAACTGCAGGCGCACCAACAATAAATATTTTAGTCCGGTTCAGTGCCTCAAGCAAAGAACCCGCTCCCCCTTCTTTCGTTGCCCTCCACGACACGCCCGGGAAGCTCTGAGCTTCAAATCAATTCTTCATTGCCCGACTTGCAGTCCATTCTACTAACCTCAAGGACTCTGTGCTGTTGAGATAGGAGGGGCACATGGATCCGCTCCCCCCCGCGAGGACTCCCGCCCCCCCGTCGCTCCCCTCAGGGGACTGATGCACCAACATCAGGTCCCTGATCTCGTTCCACACCTGCAGCCCCCCCCGCCGCCCCCCCCTCACATCAGACACGCCCCCTTGTTGCCCGCCTGTCATATTCCTACCCCCCTGCTGCGCCCCACTCAATCCCAGCCCCTCCACGCCGTCCAATCCCAGCTGCTTTATCCTGTCGACGCCCAGCGACTCGTTCCTGTCCAATCCGAGCGGGCTGAAGGGGTTGATGCTGCTCTGTGATTGGTTGAGGCCCCTCGGAGAACTGTCCATTGAGCTTCGCTCGTCGATGGACAGCAAGGCACGACCGGTGTGAGGCACGGATAGAGAGGGGGCCGAACCAATGGGGGGGCTCCGCGCGGGCAGGATGCTTCTACACAAACCACAACGTGCAACTGTTGGATATCTTCTAAAGTTGTCATACTTGTTGTGACATTGGTTACCAATCAACCTGGCCTGCCCGCTTCTTCGTCAGTGTTCTGCCAAATGGCAGGACTTCGGTGTCCAAACCTTCCACCCCTGCCAATCCTCAACCCTTCTCTTCGTCTCTGTATACGATTCCTTCTCAAGCGGATCGTATATCATCCTGCTAAGCGGCCTTCCCGGTCCTCTCTTGCCACTTATTTTTCCCTCCATCACATCCATCGACAATCCTCTCCTCTCATTACAAATCCACTCCAGCTTTTTCTTCTTCTAACTATAATTTCAATCACATAGTCTTGTTTCTCTCACTCTCCTTAATGCCTACCTGCTAACGTTGTACTATGTTTCTTTGCATTGGTTACCTGCTAACCTGGCCCACCTGCTAACGTGCGTTACAATCTGTCACATTCATTATCGTACCCGCTAACAAGACCTACGCGCTTACGCAAATAAAATTACATTCGGTAGATTGTCCGACATTCTCCGGTTTCTTCAGCATCATGCATCCCATATTTATCTATTTAAAACACCGAACTTTTCGTAACATTCGCTTCTCATTCTAAGCGCAATCATTGATACCTCAAAGCATGCTCCAGAAAATACAAATAAGCATCAACTGAAAATAGCAAAAACATTGTACATACATGTAGTTCAAAAGTGAGAGAGCGTCAAGGAAGGACTCACAGAGAGGGAGACATATTGAGCGAGACAAAAACCAGGACGGTGAGCAGGACGGTCGCCACCGCTCCCGTGCGCATCTGTCGACCGCGCTTGAGCTGCGCATTCTGCACCAGCAGCAGCATAGCACTTGTTACATAGTGCTACAGCACAGCATCATACACTACACCATACATTAGTATTCAACTTATGTCCCGGACATGACAATAAACTGTGCCCGGCAGCCCTGCCCCTGCTGCTACTATTGGGCAAGACGAAGCGTTGTGACCGAGTGATCCAAGTGACCGAGTGATCCGCTGGTCATGGATTACGAGTGCGGCAGTTGCCAATTCGAATCCCGGCCGCGGCAAAGATTTCGAGTCACTTCGTGCACCCTTTGGCAAGGGTGGTTTAAATTCGTAAGCCACAAGTGTTCCTACGATGTCTACTAGATACGGCGGAACCACCACCAGTGACCATCAGCTGGTGAAATGGGGCATCACCTTTTCTCCGCAGGGGGCTTCCCTGCAGGGGGCTAACATAGCAACAACATTCAGTACTTATACACATATATCTACTTACTAGCCACAGCGCAGCGCTATCTGTGCATTAGACACAGCATTATCCGCACTAGACACAGCATAAACACGTATATGGTAGACCTTTCAGAACTTCTACGATATTCATGAAAAATGCTTCCACAACATTCATGAAAAAAGTAATGAATTGCAACCGAACTGTAATAGTCTGTGTTATCACACAGAGAAGAATTAAAAGAATAGGAAAGATATATGAATTACCGAAAGGAAAATCGCACGGAAATACAAAAAATGGCGAAAGATTAAATGAAGTGAAGAGGCACTTTTCTCTAATCCGCTGCCGCTTGGCAGTGGACTAGAGAGACTTATATTCACCATTATATTATATATAGAGAGACTGTATTTACCATTGCCAGTTAACCTCGAGTTGGCTCAATCGGCAGAGTGAGTGACGTCACGCTAGGCATAGGAGATTGACAACGGTCACTCTCAACTCTCCGATTGACCAACTCAAGGTTAACTCGCAATGGTGGGTACGGATATTAATCCTGAATATTCGGAAACCAACCAAAACCTCACCTCGGAGGAGAGAGCATCGAGCTTGCGCTTGAGGTTCAAGTTCTCCTGGCGCAGGCGGTCGTTGTCCGCACTGCACACATGCATCTGCTGCTCCAGGGTCAGCAGGTACTGCATGCACCACAACCAAAGAGGCACTTCTACATGGAGCCTTATTCACCTTGCAGCAGTTCAACTCAACGCAAAAAAGAAAGAAGAACTTTCATTTTTTTAAAAGAAGGTCACCCTAACGCTGCAGAGGTGCATCTGCTGCTCGAGGGTCTGCAGTACTGGATGCACCACAACAACCAACAACGCACTACTACATGGTGCTTTATTCACTTTGCGCAGTTCAACTCAGTGAACAAAGAAAAGTAAAACTTAATAAATACAACCAACCAAGGTCACCATTAGCAAAAGATCCAAGCCTCTCGTAGACTATACTTCATAAAATTAATGAATAGCATAGGCCAACTATTGACAAAAAATGCTTTGTCTATTGACATCTATTGACAAAAAATGCAGACCCTGGAAGGGGTCTGGGCTCTCCCCCTGGGGAGCCCTGGGCTGTAAGCCCAGGGCTCCCCCAAGCGAGTTGTAAAAGGCGACTGAAGGAGGCGCCGTTCCGTGCACAGAACCGCACTGTCCGGACTCTTGCACAGAACCAGAGTGTAACCATCACCACCATTTCCATTTTTCCTATCCACTCTTCCATTCTATCACAGGTTGGACTTCTGCAGCCACTAACACATGCCCTCACATAATATTCTTTGTTACAGTGCTAGCCTTCTCACAGTCCATAAACTACAAATCTCCCTCCCCCTCCGACAGAGAAGGCTCCCCATTCAGTTAGGGTGTTACTGTCAGTGCCGTCAGTGCAATCTCACACGGCGCTGTGTTGGCACGTCCGCACACAATGCACCATTCACAATGCAACACGCTGAGCACTGCGACATCGATTGTCCTCAGAGATAACGAAATATTGAGCAACCAGCCAGAATGCAACCCCAACTTGACGCTCTAAAACAACTCCCCCAAAGTTTTGCTTTTGCTTTTTTGTAGTTTGCAGACCGTGTATAGCACACAGGGCTATATACAGTCCGATTCTGTGCAAGTGAGCCGGCACAGAATCGCTCCCCCTTTTCTTTAGTCACCTTTTATGACAAGCTTGGGGAGCTCTGGGCTGCAGGCCAATTTATTGTTTCCCGGTCTACAGGGGGTACTCCCCCAAAGAGACAACTCATAACCGACAGTCAAAACACAGTACTCATGCTGGCCTTTCTCTTCAAATGTCCTCAGTTCATTTTAAAATTGAATGTTCTATATGAACTCATTCTTATTAGGTTTTTTAAATTACAAAAACACATTAATCAGACATATGCCCAACATGTGCTACGGTAGCTATCTAGGTGGTAGGCCCATAGATATTATAATAATTGCCATTCGGGAATGGAGTACCAGGGGCCTGCTACTCAAAACTTTTTAGGCAAATTTAAGTCTTAAGAAGTTCTTAAGAAAATCTTAAACAAATTTTAGTCTTAGTTATTTTAAACTCCGCAACGCGCCACGGCGCCACTCTCAACAAACCGAATGATGACGTCACGGTGGTCGGCGGTTCGATTTAATTTTTTTCAAATCTTTTTTAAGATTAAGTTTAGGTTTAAAGTTGCGGGAGCTCTGAGAAACAGGCCCCCGGAAAATATTGTCAATAGTATACCAGAAAAAAGTCTTTCCACAGCTTCCCGTTATTTTCTGAATTCAAAATCCTAGTCAGACTTGTCACTATAATTTAAGCTCAACTTTACAACATTCATTAATAAGCCGCGAAAGATGATGAGACTGACACAGTCAAGCTTCAATTATCAATATCGATCCTCAATTAAATACTAAATCTCCAGCAGTGGCTGCACAAAGCAACTGATTGATCCATCATGTCGTCCCATTAATATTACAACATACAGGAAATTATCAATATCGATCCTGTATCTAATTATAACGGTTTGAAACAGCCCAGGCAGTCCAATCATGGCATCGGAGCGTAAGTAAACGAGCGCGACTGATACAAACAAGGCGGTACGCACAGGTGTGCAGACAAACATGCTAGCTCGGCCATTGTTAGCTGGAAACAATCAAATGTTAATTGGCTTTGCGAAATTATTACAGGATTGATTGAAGAGAATCGGCGGTCAGCAACATCCAGAAGAATGAGGGCAGCATTCATCAAATATTCACAAACCGTCTGCGATCGATGCAAGAATAGTTACAGTGATGTGCACTGTGGAGCCGGAAGGTAGAGAGCTTAGATCAAAATACAGGTGTTCATTATAGAGAAACCTTTCAAATGTGGGCTTACCTATGTTGAATCTGATGTCTGATGGCATCATTTTATTATGTATTTATTCATCCAAATAATGATGTGTGTACCATTTAATAAGTGCCCATTTAAATTTTAAACGGTACATCTAAATTTTTGGACCAGCTTTTCATTTGATGCTTTACTTTGTATGCTTGTGTTCCGCTGTGTGTTTATTTGCGTGCTTGTCGATGCTACACTTCGTCTATAAATAAAGGATATATAACATGTTTGCTTACATTCACTTTGGTCCTATTAATCTTTCAAGGATTATGGTTAAGGTTTGGGTTTCCGTTAAAATTAGAATCAAGGAGTTGGGTAGGGTTTAGTTTTTGATTTGTTGCTAATAAGTTTAGCATCCTACCCCCGTAAAAATTAGTGGGACCAAATTGAACGGGACTAAATAGAATTAAAGTCAAAAATCCATAAATACGTTGACAAAAATCCCTCTTTTAAAGCCTAAAATCGAGCGACTAGAGTGATAATTAAATAGATATCGGTCAGTCGCTGCAGCCAGCCATCCTGTGACTATCTTTAAGGGTCCCTCCACTTCGCCAGTGTTGGCTATCGTACAGTCCACCGGGACAGCCCCATCACCACAACTACATTCTGGATACTGATTAAAAAATCAATTATTTCAAACTGACTATACTCCAAGTCAATCGATGAGTTCATTTGGCTCACACTATTCTGTCGCTGCTCTACCAGAACGCTCACACACAGGACACATTTGAGCAATGAGCAATCTATCTCGAACACAGGTAGGCTACATTTGAGTGCTATATTTTGTGTGCTTCATTTGAGAAATTTCTTCCGCATTAGTGCGCTATCGGTAGGATGGCATGCCGAAAGTGGCATAAACTTGCACTTCTTGTATATATATGCAAAAATATTACAGTCAGCAATTTCGCAGGTTGCGCATTCAAAAACTCACCTCTTTCTTGCGTTTGCGAGAGAGGCATGCTGATTCTCGGTTCTTGATCATTCGCTGGTGGCGCTTGACAACTTTCAGCTGGAAGCAACCAACTCAATGTTCAGCTCAACAAACAGCAACAAAATAACATCAAGCGCATACAATCACACCATAATCTTATCATCATCATTTACATAATTTTATCATCATCATTTACATTGTTTCCAGAAAAAACTCTTTTTTTATTACATTTAAACTATTAGTTTTATTATTACAGTTTACTTTAAACGTCAACGGTCAATTCACACACATGTAAGCCTATATATATATGGATTGACATGTAGACTGCCTATTTTCGTCTATTCTGTTAATGTCCATGTTAACACACAAGTTTAGACGTATGCGCCCTTGTGAGGACTGCAGGAGCTGGGTTTTTACGGCCAGATGCCCTTCCTGACGCCAACCAAATAAATGACTATCCGGCGCTGAATTAGCAGCTAGCGACACTTGTGTGTTTAACAGCATTGCTGAAGGGCCTGTAACTCCATGGTTTCATAGTTGCCGGCACGGGGACCTGAACCCTGGTCCCCTGGGCTCAAAGTCCGACCCCTTAACCACAAAACTACAGCGCCTCGCTATTCTGCTAATGTCCATGCTCACACACTGGCTAGACGTTTCTGCCCTGGTGATCGGTGGGGACTGTAGATCTGGGTTTTTACGGTGAGATGCCCTTAAGAATAATTTTAAGAATAAGCATTTTTAATGCATCACAAAACTGATTGATTAATTGAGACTTTGAGAGCTCACATCGACGCCAGGTGGACCTGTGCTGAACCCAGGCGCAGCAGGGGGGCGGCGCACGATACCTGGGGCGGTCAATGAGGCCCCCTCAGCCCCCCCAGACTTGCTCAGTATCACCATCTTGCTCTGAGCTGTGCGCACAGAACCAGTGACAACCACTGTAGACACACACACGCACACACACACAACCGCACACGCACACATGCGGTTTAGTGGCCGCGTTCCCCACCCAAGCAGGCATGGGCCATTCGTTGCCATGGTCATAAGAACCCAAATGCCCTGACCCCATGGGAGGCAATAAGGACAGCGTAAAGAGCCATCTGTGGTCGCCCCCTCGCCTCGCCTATACCATGGTCTTGTCGACCTGGGGCGTCATGCTGTAAAGCGTTGAGGATCGTCTTCCACTTGCCACAATCCAGGGACAACGTATGCAGGAAGTCTGTGCTCATCGGTCCAGTCGGTTTTGTTGTTCAACCAGGTTGTATGCGGTCCTGCCCCTACCCCTCTTTCCATCCACCGCTCCTTGTAGGATTGTAGTCGTGAGGCTACCAATTTTACTTCCTTTCGAGGTAGGGACAATTAACTCAAAAATTAATACGATTAAGAAAATAAGGGAATCGATCCAGGGTTACAAGGGATAGTACTAATAATAACAATAATAATAAAAATAATAATAATAATGGGCTTCAGAGTCTGTTTCGGCATCTAGTGATGTCGTCGGGGACCTAAAAACCCTGGATCATCGAGGATGAAAAACTGTCACCTCCTCCCCAGTCCACTGCTCTCCCCTCCACCCTGCCACCCATGCAACAGCTCTTCCTACACCCAGCATCATATCGAGGATAGAGGCTGGCCATGGGCACAGGGGCATACCAATTTGCGGGTGTTCACTATCCAACTGTAAAAGGCTGTCTTGCGAAGGAGGGTTTACAGCCTGGATACTCTTCAATAAAGCAGCTATCGAAGATTTTTTATGCCCTGGGCAGCAGTCATCTATAACTATTACGAATTTACCGCTCCCCCATTACCAAAATGCAGCAATTACATTACGGTATTTACTTCAGTACGGTAACACAAAAATAAAATATTGAAACTTGCAATTCTACTGAGAGTACTCACTGGAGGCTGGAGAGTGTATGTGGATGATGGATGGAGTGGCAGCCACAGCGGGAGCAGCCTCCCTGCTCATCAGCTTAGGCTGGATCCTCACCCTGCTGCCCAGCATCCTCTGCTGCTGCTGCTGCAGCTGATGCTGCTGCTGGGCCAAAGACCCATCCACCAGCCCCGCCTGCCCCCGCCGCGCAATCAGCCCCGCGGCGGAGGATGCCGTGACAGGGGGAGCCAGCACGCTGGACAAATAGATGGTCCTGGGCCGCGGCGGCTGCGCACCCGCAGCCCCCCCCGCCTGCCCCAAGATGGCAGAAGGCGACGCAAGAGTCAGCTCAACACTTGCCGCAGTCTCGTACGTCAACTCATCACCCCCCTCAAGCATCAACCCGTCCTCTTCCTCCCCAGCGGCGAGAAAGGTCGACTCGTCGAAGGAGTGCATGTCGATGGCGGCCGCATCGAGTGAGGAGAGCAAGAAGGGGTCGAGCACCTCCGTCTTGATGTCAACACCATCGACGAATAAAGACTCGGCGGCCACAGCGTCCCACTGGCCGACATTGAGCTCGTTCGCGCTGCTGTAGTCCGTCTTGTCGGAGTGGACCTGCACAGAGCGGGCTAGCCACATGGTGCTACTAGAGTAGTAAAGTTGTAGATTTTGTTGCACAGTGTAAAACACGCACCAAACGTGCCTAGTGTTTGACGTGGTCAAACTGGCACACTCACACATTTAGCACTACCGTACGATACAGATGAGTTACGCAAATATATAGGGCTGATGTCAACTTCAACTTCTCTACTTCACTCCACCCTAATGGATGATTATTTGCAGGGCTGACGAAATTAAACACCTTTGCCAAGGGCGAACAAAGTGACTTAAAATCTTTTGCCGCGACCGGGGTTTGAACCGACTCTCTGCCAGGCTTGCAATCCGAAGTCCGCGACTTAGACTACTCGGCCACAACGCTTCGACATATGTTACTGGTAACTTACGGCTTCTATATTGGCCGTGGATCTACAATGACATAAACCATGGCATTAACTATTAACATATGAGCACATTCGTGTTCAAAGGCAAAGACATTATACCATTTACCAGCTGTTCTAAATACAATACATCTCAAACGGAAATACAGTAATAACAAAATTTGTTACTGACTTAAGTAAGTTACCGGCAGCATTCACGAGCGTAAGTTTCAATCCTACGATCCTCCTCAATGCTACCAGTAAATCTGAGCCCTCACCGTGCAGTTGGAGGCGCCCCCATAGGACGCATCGCTGGATGTGTCAGAGCAGTAGGAGCGTGGCGACAAAGGCTCTGTTTTGAGCTGCACACCTGCACCACACAGCGCGTATCACATGGCAAGTACGCATAGCATGCGTCACATAGCGCATGTCACATAGCGCATGTCACATAGTGCATGTCACACAGCACGTGTCACATAGCGCATGTCACAC